>BQNB010051820.1:3107-40789 GCA_026074375.1 Tanacetum coccineum | reverse complement strand
GAGAGTCCAAGAAACCAAGACCTTAATTCGTTTTAGTATAAATAGGGCCATTGTAACCCAAGTTAAAAAAAAGAGTTGGTTTTAAAATTTTTAATATAACTTAGCTTATTTTTAGTCATTTACAGCATTTTGTACTTTTACTTTCAGCTTTGTAACACTTTCAAGTTTTAATGCAAATTTGAGGTTTTAAGTCAATTTAAACTTCCAAGTGTTAAGTTTCTTAATTGTGTTGTTTCAAAAAGCTCTCAATACAGCTTGTTTATAAGCTGCTTTAATTAAGTAAATTTAAAAAGTTAAATAGTTAAGAGAAAATAACAAAAATCACTCTCAAAATACACCACAACTTATTTTATGGATGATAAGCCAGTACTGGATGGGCTTATGGACTCTCACTAGCTTGTTTTATACAAGCTAGAGCTTGTAGACTCTTGGTTTAACCCTGTTTTGAGCAAGGGTGTTGTAAGTTTCTCTTTTTCTTGTTTTCTTATTTACTGAAGAACTGCTTATTAGTGCTTATTTGTTACTTATGTTTACTTATTTGTGCTTTATCAGAATGTTTAGTGCTTATCTTACTTAGTTGTTAGTTTAAAAGTGATTTGTGCAACTTTCTTAGTTAGTACTGTTAGTTCATTTAATAAAACTGTTAGTTTTGAGTTAATAATGTTAGATTAATTCAGCTTATTTAAGTGCTTATTCTTGATTGAAATATGTTCATAAGTACCTTATGTTGTCATTTGATAATCTGTTTTTAACAAATTAGGATCAAATCAGCTTGAATAAAATGACTTTTGAAAACTTTAAGAGGTTTTTAGAACTAGCGGTACTAACTTTTAGTTAGTACCGGTAGTTCACCAATTTTTGATCTCACCTTTGGGATAGTTAGATTAGGTTTTAGGTTATGATTTTTTGAACATAAGCTCATTGGAGGGTGAACTAAATCTGTTTGAGGTTTGTTTAAAGTTTTGAGCTTATTTCAGTAGCTTATTTAAAAAAGTGAATAGGTGGGCTTAATAAGGACTCATTAATGAGCTTATTTCCAAAAGCCCACTTTTCAGCTTGGCTTATTGGTGATTTTAGCTTATTTTTTATTTTGGCTTATTTAGGAAAATTTTAGAGTTTACTACTTTTTGATGCAAATTGAGTTAAGTTAAGTTGTGTTTGGTTGAAAAAGCTTTTTGGAAACAGATTAAGCAACATATAAGCTTTCCAAAACATCTCTCCTTTTTGAATTTGAGCTTATTTTGAGTTTGTAGTGTCCAAAATACCAAAAACCAAAAGTTTAAAATCAGCAGCTTATTTGGCTTTTTGGAGCTTATAAAGTGCTTATTTTCGCAAGGTGTCTTTATTAAAGTTGCTTAAAAACATGTTGTGAACAACTTTCGTGTTTTGCGTTTTGGCTAAAAACGACTTTTTAAAATCAGCACTTTTTGAGGACTTGGACTAAAAACGGGATTGTAGCTTTTTAGCTCATTTGCCATTCTAGTTTATTCTAGTTGCTTATTCTTACTCCTGAAGTGCTTATTAGGGTTAGGTAAACATCTGTTTTGGTTTATTTGCTTATTTCTCGTTTCATTGTGTTTTAGTGAGCTAGCAGTACTAACTTAAAGCTAGCAGTACTAACTCAAAGTTAGTACTGTTAGTTAAAACTGTTAAGTACTGTTGTTAGTACTGCTGAGTTTCCTTGCTTAATTTAGCTTAATTGCTTTTTGAATTTGCTTATTTAGAGTTAGCTTAGCTTATTTGATTTGTCTTAAGTTTATTTGAGCTTATTTCTGTCTTAGAGTAAAAGTTTTAAGTGTTTGTTCCACTTCTAGCTGTTACGTTTGTTCTAGCTTATTTTTCTTGCTTATCTTTATGTGTATTTGCCTATTAGGTTTAGTGCCCAATCATATTCACATCCTTGTCATATTCAAACATAAATCATCAATCGTCTTTCGATTTTCCATTTCTAGCCTCGTTGGGACATAACGACCCGGAGATACTCTACACTGCTTCCGGTTTCATTGAATTCGTGGGTTCTGACCCTTGTTGTGTATTTTTATATATTTACATATATATATAGATATAAAAAGGGGTGAGTTCGCGCGTAGTCACTCACTGTTTTGGGTTCACACCACAACACTCGTCGTGACCTTATGTCACGTGTAGAAATAAAACAAGACTAAACAAAGAATGTACCAAGAATGGTTCACTTACAATAGTCCTAAGCTTGAAATGAATGAGTAAGAAGTGAGGATTAATGTATCCCAAACTTGTGACCAAGTAAACCCTAGCTTTTAAAAGCTTTAAACCGCAATCACCCTTAATCCTTGCGTAAGCCCGAACCTTGGTCTTGAGTGAACAGGTAAAACAAGGCAGTGGTGTCCTTGTTTCGCCTTTTGTGTTCGAACCATAGTCAAGAGAAAGGGAGGAAAGAGTGTTTTCTTGAGTTTATGAATCCTTCAAGGAGGGTTAAGTGTAATTGTGAGTGTGTTTATATAGGCAAATAGTGGACTTGATTAAGCTTTCCTATTTTCAAAAATCAAAACCATAAACCGTGACCTTTTAACAAGTCGGATTATATGGAATCTCGAGACTCCTCAAATGGGTTTTGTTAATTACGTAGTCCTAATACCCATCTTTAATTACAAGATCATGGTAAAAACACTTTAAGATTTGATAGATCATACTAAATTTTGTGAGGGGAGTGTGTTAGGCCGTTGGGATCCAAGGTACACAAAGAGACCCATTGTGGTCATCATCCCTTAGGTTAATAACTACTAACACAGCTATAACCCTAAGTACACTAAAATTTTTGTTTTTAGCTAGATGTAGAAACTTGTACTTAGCCTAGGACAATAGAGGGATTCAAGTTGATTAAGAATACTCTAGCTAGCATAGTACAAAGACCTTAATTGAGTTTAAGGTTGTAACAAGATTTAATGCAAGCTTTTCATGAGTGATCTATGTGGTTCTATATGCGCATAAGCACACGGTCCTGTACAAGTCTAGAGCTAAATTTTTTTTCCAATCTTCCATGTACTTGAGATATCTTAACCATTATGATCAAATATATGTACAAGATACATTCTTGGATTTGGTTGTCCTTGAGATCTATGTGTGCCGTGACTAGAGATATAGAAACCAGGAAAAATGGTGACTTTTGATTTTTAACACATGATACTTGTATGTTATATAGCTTTAAGGCTTGTAGCTTTAACATATTGTGTGATCCTTGGTGTATACGTGTAAATCTTGAAATGTTTAGTTTCTAGCTCGTTTATTTTGTTTGCGCACCATATGACTAACAATATTTACTTGGGTAACGTTTAATAAAACTTTAGTCATTGGATATAAAGATAGGCTTTTGTTGAAGCGTAGATTAATTTACGTGGCTCCGGGTATGCCTAAAGGTACTTTTATCGCGAAACGTACACGCTTCACGTAACCGATGAACATAAAATAATCAAAGACCATAATTATTCTTAGAATAATTATTTAATACCTGACTGACGCAAACGTTTAATTGTTTGATACCCGTTTACATGGACTTGATTATTTCTAGTCTACGCGGTTTAGCTTAAAGTAATCGTTAAAAGTAAACGCGTGTCGGACCAAAATAAATAGTGACGAATAATAGACGTCGTAAAGTGACCTGAAATTAAGGAATGTTACAAAAGACTTCCTTACTGACTATCAAGACATTGATGGAGGTTTTGTTGCCTTTGGTGATGGCTAACTCAACTACTGAAGCTGAGTATATTGCTGCTTCTTAATGTTGTGGTCAAGTGCTTTGGATCCAAAATCAGTTGTTAGATTATGGATATAATTTTATGCAGACAAAGATTCATGTTGACAATGAGAGTGCTATTTGTGTTGTCAAGAATCCTGTCTATCATTCTAAAACAAAGCATATAGAGATTAGGCATCATTTCATTAGAGACTCCTATGAGAAGAGATTGATAGAGATGGTCAAGATACACACTGATAATAATGTAGCTGATTTGCTCACTAAAGCTTTTGATGTGAGTAGATTTAATTTTCTGGTGGCAAGCATTTGTATGCTTAATCTATAGCTGCATGGTCTCAGGGGAGGTTAATGGTGTATAAGTGCAGTGGATTATACACAAGTGCTATTTGGATTGAAGTTGGAAGGTAAATATGATGATTAATTACTTAGTACTGCTGGGCTTAGCTTTCACTACTTGAAGAAACTTTGTACCGCTGGTACAAAAAGTTTATACTGCTAGGCTTAGTTAGTGCTGCTCAAAAGTGTTTAAAGATGATTTTGATGGATATATTGGGTTCATGATGCTCTTTGGACTGGTTTTAAGAGTTAAACATGGTGAGAAGTTAGTTAATACTGCCAGGCTTACTTTATGTTGCTGGGCCAACAGTTAGTACTGTCGGGCATAAAGTTAGTGCTGCCAGGCAAACTTAGTACTGCTGGGTTACCGTTAGAGAAATAACCGCTAGGGGTCTATTGTGTAATTATAACGATTTATTCTTCAAGAGGTTTCCTAAACTCTATAAAAATCGTTCTCAATCACACTTTAACCTCACCTAATTTCTCTCATACTCTCTAAATTCACAACTATGACTGATCTTGCATTCGTTCAACAACATAACATGGTTGCTTATTTGGAAAAGAATGATGGGAATGCAGATTTTTATCAGATATTGGACTTCTTGACTTTCAGTTCGATCAATTTTGCTCTCACTGTAAGTCCAACTATCTATGCTTCATATATTGAACAGTTTTGGAACACTGCTAGTCTCAAAATAATCAATTCTGAGAAGCAAATACATGCCAAAGTAAATGGCAAGGCTGTGGTAGTATCAGAATCATCAGTGAGGAGAGATCTTCACTTGAATGATGAAGATGGTACTGCTTGCCTAACAGTTAATGAAATTTTTGAAAACCTTGCACTGATGGGATATGAAATAGCTTCTGACAAATTAACTTTTTACAAAGGTTTCTTTTCTCCTCAGTAGAAGTACCTAATACATACCATCCTTCATTGCTTAAGCTCAAAATCTACTTCATGGGATCAATTTTCTACAAATTTGGCTTCTGCAATTATTTGCTTAGCAAAGGGTCAAAAGTTTAATTGTTCTAAATTGATTTTTGATGGTATGTTAAGGAACTTGGATCCAAAGAAGTTTTTAATGTATCAAAGGTTTTTGCAATTATTCTTGAATATTCAACTTCCAAATTTGGTGATACCTTTTAATGATATTTATGAAACGCCAAAGCTTACTAAAAAGGTTTTTACAAATATGAGGAAGCCAGGAAAAGGATTTTCTGGCAGAGTCACACAATTGTTTCAAAATATGTTGGCTCCTTCAGTAGTAGTTGGTGAAGGTTCAGAGCAACCCACTAAACCCTAACCCACATCTTCTACTGCTCCTCAAGAAATTTTAACTCAAATTGCTACTGCTACTGCATCACAACCACCAAAAGACCCAAACACATATAGGAGAACCAAAAGAGGTCGGAACACCAAGGTACCTCAGTCTGGTGGTTCCCCTAAAAAGGTTGGTGATGAGGCTATCAATGAGGCGATGTTTGATAGTGTGGAAAAGGGCTATCACTATTGATGCTAGCTTAGATGCAGCACAAGACAGTGATAACATCACCAAGACCCAATCCACGGCAACACTTATTGAGCCTCATCCTTAGGGAGAAGGTTCAGGTAGTGGTCCCTGGCTCCAAGAAACCATAGGGGTGCTCCTGCTCAGACTAGGTCTGAGAGAGTGCTTGAACAGCCCATTGAACCACCTTTCTCAGAAGGTCACACATCTGGAAGTGGGGAGGGCAGGATGGAACATCAATTTGAATTGACGGCTAATGTACCAATCACACCCCATGATTCACCTCTTCCAGGAGGTTACAAACCTGGAAGTGATGAGGGTAGACTGAAACTACAAGGAATTGTGTCTATGTGGACAAAATTGTCAAAACATGTGCTTGAATATGGGAAAGAGAAGTATGCTCAAGCTCGTGGAGATCCTCAGACTATAAGAATAGAGTAAGAGATTAGGAATGGACAAAGGAAAAAGTCAAGACCTCACAACCATGAAGGAGGATTAGGACAGGTTGAGTCTTTAGTTGACTGGATTTTGGTGAGGAGGATGCATCCAATCTGGGGAGGAATAAATGACAAGACCAACCCATGCTTCATGAAAGTGACTTTTGATGGATGTATGTTGAGACTGTTGATGCTGCTACAACTAGAGTTAGGACTACGAGTGCACCAATTAATACTTGTTGGATTTAGCTATTAGTATGCTGAGCTTAGTACTCCTCTTACAACAAACAACTAGTTTTGATGATGGAAGATGTTACTATGACAATGGCTCAAACTCTGATAAAGATGAAGGAAGAAAAAGCTAAAGAGAAGGGAGTTGCTTTTAAAGATGATGAAGATTCTTCTAGACCTGTCAGATTAATAACTACACTTCAACCTTTTCCATCCATTGATCCTAAAGACAAAGGCAAAGGTATCCTAGTTGAAGGAGAACATGTCAAAGTAAAAAGAAAAGATCAAGGGTTAGCTCAAATTGAGAGTGATGCAAGAGTAGCTCACAGGCCTTACATGAGGGAGAATGGCTGAACTAGAAAGGAACAAAAGAAAAAAGCCTGCACAAGAGAAGTTTTATAGTGCAATATGAAGAGTATGATACTATTTAAGCCGCATTGATGCTGATGCTTGTTTGCTGCCAAGCTCCAACTGGGGGGTAAAAAAAAAAAAAAAAAGGGGATTAGAGAGTAGTATACAATTGAAGAAAGAGCAAAGTTTTTGGCAGAAACAATAGCAGCACAAAGGAAGTTTAGAGCTGCTCAAAGGGCTGCAGAGATCAGAAGTAGACCACCTACCAAAACACAATTGAGGAATCTGATGATGACTTATCTGAAGAATATGGGTGGTTACAAACACAGTCAGCTGAAAGGAAAGACTTTATGAAGGAAAGAATCCAAAGGTCTGTATGAAAGGGATAACAAAAGTCTCATAAATGTTTTTATACCTATGGGATTCTGAAAAGAAGAAAGAAGTCAATGGAGCCTGAGTGTGAGGAAAAAGAAAAGTAAAGTGAAAAGAATTGCAAGTCATATGCAACTCAAAATGTCACCCAGAAACCAAAAGTAATGAAATATGTGAAGAATGTTACAGAAGAAGAAGCAGAAGAGTATGAGAAGGAGAAGGAAGAACTCAGGTTAAGCTTAAAGATAATTTTTGGTGATGACAGTGAAGTGAACTATGAACCACTATCCAAAAGATTTCCTATTGTGAATTGGGAATATAAGTTACTAGGAAATGTGGATACAAAAGACATGTATATTTACAAATTAACCAGAGCTTATGGAAGTTCAAGCTATCATGGAGACATGCAAGCCTTCTTAAGAAGACTTGACATGCAAGACTTGAATGACCTATACAGGTTAGTTCAGGAAAGGTTTTAAGATCATCCTCTTGAAGGACATGATTTGTTGCTTTGGGGAGATATAAGGATGCTATTTGACCTAGATGAACTATGGATGAATCAACTGGATTGGAAATTGCTGAAATGAAAGTTGTATGAAAGTTGTGAAGTTCACACTCTGTTTATGGATGGTACACTAAAGTGATTAATATGCTCGTAGTGACAAAGTACCCAAAGATCAAGGAATTATTGGTGAGATGCTGAACTTTGCAATTAGAAGTGAAAGAAGAATAGTATATGGCAGTTGAGCTTATCTAAGTTCATCAAATCAAATGCTTGGAAGAGTGGTAAAATCTTTGGATTCATCCTCCTACTCACCAAGATGCTTAAAAGTAAAGAAACTTGTGATGAACAAATAAATTATCAATTTAGGGAAGGATTGTTGGAATTTTGAGTTACTTACTGCCATTAGACTGTACTTACGGCTGGTTTAAGATTGATACTGTTGCTATAAGACTGAGAATAGACTAAGTAGTTTGTTCTACTAGTTATATTTAGTTAGTACTTGGAAGTACTTTGGTAGTACTGCCAGTATAGTTTAGTAAGTTAGTAATATATAGTTATTAATGCTAAAAGATGATATGCATGAGATATAGTAGGATTATATATGGCATTAACCATTGTATGCGTTTTGTATAAGCCTCATTAGGGTTTTCCTTGTGTATAAAGGAACCTAGGCATAGTTAGAATAATCAATTTATAGTTAGTTATTCTGTAACCTAGGCAGAATATTTGCAATCAATATATCTAAAGTTTTTAGTATTCTTTGTTCTTCTTTGTATTACAAGTTAAATTCCGCATAACTTATAGTTTCACAATCATAGTTTCTCATATAGTTAGTTTGGATTTATCCAAGTTAACTAAGCTTTAACAGGCTAGAAGATCTGTTCATTGGGACTTCACACAAGTAGATAGGTATCTTGATTGGTTTATATTGTTGATTGATTAAGCATATACTCGAATCTAATCATTTTAGAAGTAAAATTATAAAACGCCAATTAACTTGTAAACTATTCAACCCCCTTTCTAGTTTCTACAATCAACATACTCACAATATCAACAATAGATCCAAATTTCTAATCATTTACTTCAACAAAATCCTACAAAACACACAAACACTTTACAAAACCAAAATGAACAAAACCTAACAATTAAGAAACACCCATACCAACAAATAAAAAATAACCTTAAATCTAAATCGAAATACCAATCGGTGGTGACCAAATATGTTAAACAACCGACGGTGACTATGTGATGGATGATGGTGATTGTGGTTAAACAACCGTCACCCATCCAGTTCTGTTAACAGCCGGCGGCAGTTTTTGTGGTGATTGTGGACGATGGGTTTTATGGTGGTGGACAATCGTGATTGTGGTTAAACAACCGGTGGTGGGAAAATCTGTTAAACAACTACCTCACATCAATCCGCCACTAGATTCCGTCACCCACTGCCACCCTTCCCCGTCCGTCACCACAGTCGGATCTAACATATGTTTTTATTTTAGGGGTTTTGAAGATGACAATTAAATGATTTGGGGATGAAGTGTTTTTGTATATTGTACGTAGTATTTAAATTAGGGTTAGAGTTTTAGTTAGTTTAGGAATTTGATTAATAAAGATTGTGTTTGTGTCTGGGAGGAAATGAGTATGAAAAGGTATGAATCTGTGATTTTGTTTATGTTTTGGAGTGTGTTTTTTTTTTAAATGCATTTTTGTTCATAGGGTATATGATAAAGAGAAATTAAATAAAAGAAGAAATTATTTGATAGTATTATTTTTTTAATTTATAAATTAAAGAAAAAATACAAAAAGAAGAGGACGATGGTATATTAGTCATTTGAAGTTCGACCAATGATCAAAAGTGAAACCAAACTTTCGCCACACGGACGATTTTTGCAATTTCAAAACTCGACGGACCAAACATGCAATTTGGCCAAACCACAAGAACCATTTTTGCAATTCTCTCTAATATTTGATGAAAATTATAACAATGAAAATAGATTTAAAATTTAATCTATTTGTATATGTTACATCAAATATCGTAAAATACAAACAATAGTATTTAAGGTCAAAATTAAAAAAAAAGTATTTGTAAGACTTCTTTTTAGAAGAAACTAAAATGCTCCAATGGCTATCCTTAAAAAAAAGGACTTAAGGACGAATGGAGTGACCATTTCAATTTGTTATTGGGCTGAACAATAGGAAGAAAGAAAGAAGGGGTAAAAGTATTATTGTTTCGAGAAGCCCAAATATATAAAAATAACCTTCAAAAGATTGTTCAGTTGGGGTGTTTGGAATCAGCCAGCCAGCGGGATTGTTCAACACTCCACTCTCCTCCGGTAATTCTTCTTTCACCCTCAAATATTTATTTATTAGGTTTATAATAGTAATTATTACTCACTACTATTTCTTTTATGTTGAATTGCTTGGGTTTTTATTTCCCCCAATTTCTGATTTTAGATAAACAAAACCTCAATATCTGTAGGTTAGGTAGTAATAGAAAACAATGAATGTGATGTAATTATGTAATTAGGTGAAATTAGAGACATAATTATTAAGAATTAAGATCATGGTTGCCCATGTATCTTACAACCACGATATGAGCTTTTACGTGAGAGAAGTCGTGTTTCGAAACAAGTGAGCTCAAACTTTACCATTACCTATATTTGTTTAGTCTTAGGATCATAAAGTTTCCTTGTTGATGGCTTGGTTTTTATATTTCTCGTTGGTAATTATATATTCACATTTTACCAAAAATATTTACCCCTTAAGATTGTCTATAGTATTGGCTCACACATAGATAGGTGCATTTATTAGGCTGACGATTACTATTTCTCTTATTTGTTCCTACGTTCTCGCCTTTCATTTAAACGCCCCCCTCCCCCACAATTTGTGATAATTTTAATGCTTGAAACACGCCTAGATGATTTTTTTTTTTTTATCATTACGGTGTTCTGTAGTGACGGACGTCATCTTGATCTTTGTCATACACTCTGTGTCATAGCAAAGCCACGGTAATAGTGTAGGGGCCCTAGCTCTAACCCAGGAATTGATGAGAAACAGTAACTAATTGATAACTAACCGTCAATAATATCAGTAGATTTAGAATCTGAGACTATTGCTACACAACCCAAGCTAAGTAACTAACAACTATACATTAGTGGTTGGCAGTTAGCATATGGTTCATCTGCACACCATTACATGTACCTGCAGTTTTTTTTACGCACTGAGGTGTACATTGTGTTGTTTTAGAAACTGATCTGCTATGTATGAAACACAAATATTTGGTTTACTTTGACTCTGGTGTCTGCTACGGTTTTATTTTAAAATGTTCCATCAAGATATAACCGTGTATGCCTTGGGGGATAATACAAGAACCACCTTGACGTTAAATAGATGCTATTTTCTGCAGTGGTTAGAGTAGGTAAGCATTGAGATTATCGATGTTCGTGGGATCTTAGGGAAAGTTTGCTGCACATATGTAGACTGAGATAAGCAGTGGTATGCTCCTGAATCAGAATCGGTGCATGGATGGCTCACTTCTCTGCTAAAGAGGAGGGTTTTGATGTTTGTGTCATATGGAACTGGGGAACAATGTGAAAACCCTGGTCCTTCCTTAGGGAGGCCAAATGTTATGATTTGGAACTCCGTACCAAAGCAGATGTTTGTTATGAACCTAGGGTTAAAGATCCTGAACTGTATCCTTTCTTCTGTTTATTGTTTTTTATTACTTACATGTATTTATGTTGTCTTTAACTATTTGGGTGATGTCCTCAAAATCATTACATTTGTTAAATCTAAATGTTAGAAAGACTAGATAAAGTTACGCAGTAAAAGAATAATTTTTTATCTTGTTTTAATTTCTTTATTATGTACTGGACATTGGTATTCTTAATTATTGCATAGCTATAAACGCAATGGCATACTTCCTATGCTTAAGAGGAACTTGGCGGTCAAAACTGCACCTCAACGCTGGCAAGAAAATGGTCCAGATGGACAATTTGATGTTGTATTCACTTTTGAAGAAAAAGTATTTGATATGGTTGCTGAAGGTTAGTATATTCAACTTTACATCTTTGCCCTCTGGAGTGTATAGATATTACATATTTGATATTTGGCTTATTCTCTTCCTTTCTTGTCCATATCGGCAAAGATACAAAAGAGATATCCATATTTTCTGTTTATCGATTGATTTCCCTTATATACTGAAGGTCAAGTAAATGTTTTTTTACTACAGTAATTAGTTATTTGTTGTGAGGTGTTTTTCATTTTTTCTGCTCCTTATAACAAGAGGAGCACTGGGCGGTTGCTCAGGCGCCGTTGATTAATAACCGCCCTCAACACTGTTATCGCATCACTGTAGGAACGAACATCCATTACTACTAATTATTATAATACTTTGCGTTAAGCTTAATGGGGTTAACTGTAAACTTAATCATACTCCCAACTCGAGACATTGCGCCAGTGCTACGCATTGCATAATAGTAATTTAAGGTTATGAGATATGTCCCTTTATGTTCAGGGGGGAACTGGGATTTGGTAATCTAAAAGTATTGGTGGTTACTGGATACTTAAATAATTATAACAATTATCTTAATATGTCTCATACTCTCATGATGTTTTTTGAATGAACTTATAATGGCATATTGATGTGCCAATGCAAAGACTTTGGAGGTGAACAGTTTCAACAGCGTTGAGAAAATACGTTTTAGGCTGCGTTGAGAACTTTTGGGAATTAAGTCAGGTTAAAATTGAGAATACAATCCCAACTTGACCAAAATCCAATTATTTATATGATTGTTACAGACATTCCCATAGAAGAACTTGGTAGGTCTATGGCCCTTTCTTTTAATCTCCTTCCTGACAAATATGAAATGTCATTCGCTTTTGGACATACTTAACCATTATATATTGGATGCATATCCATTCTGCGGTGGAATGAAACCTAGCATCAATGCAGCAGCTATATTCCTGTTAAGAAAATCAAATTAAACGTGCGTGGTTGTAAGCACAAAAAATTGTGTAAATTAACATTTTAGAGATACAATTGTATCTTATGATCAATAAAGAACCAATTCCATACAATTAAGAATACACTTTCTTTTTGCTCATCATTATATTACCTTAGACTCGTGACAAGTATTGACCGCGTTCTCCTCTTGAACCATAACGCTTATCTCCTCCTTTGCAAAATGATCGGGAAATGACTTTGATCATTATTTACTTCTTCTTCAAACGTTTACAATGTTGAAAGTGCCTTATGGACCGAACGTGACTTTGTTTAATAATTGGGGAGTGAAATGTATTTGTGTGTTGAAAATTGTTTATCTGGAGTCAGTTACTAATGGTGTATTAAAAATTCTGTTTCTGATCCTACTACTAGAGACATTATCATTCTGAGGGTTAAAAAGATAAAGATTTAACAATTTACGCCCGCCCCATTTTCTTGACCTTTTATGGCAGTTTTTTTTTTTTTGATTTCAGGGTGTTTTTTTTATTTGGCTTTTGCTTAATTTTTTCTATTCCATTATCTTAAATAGCATGGATATGTCAATCGCTATAAAAAATCTGTTGATTCATCTGAATTTTTACAGCTTTAACTCCGAGAAAAAAACACTTCGAAACAATAAATATACTCGCCAAATTGTTCAATTATTAGAATTATCTGATTATCTTTTCTTTTTTATTTATTATTTTTTTTTTTGATTATGTGATCCTGGTTATTCAGTATTACAGTCATTTTTAAAACACAACCAATTATCTTGCTAATGTCGTTTCCAGTTCATTTTTATCTTTATACTGTTTCTGAAACTGTTCATAATAAATTGCAGATCTTCATACTCGTGATCAAGTTCTTCTTAAACCGGTGCTGTTGATAAATTGGAGTAAAGATAACCCGAGGGGGGAGGGGGGGGCCTTGCAGTTGGTGCTCGGGGGCAAAACTTTCACCATATTGTGTCAAGAGGTGTTGTACTATTCTCCTGTATTTGGAACTTCGTTTCATTTTTTATAGGTGACAATTTTAACTTGTTTGCTTTGAAATTGGGTCTATTTTGGTTATATTGCTATCTTTGTAACTGCCAAGTGGCGTCAAATTTGAAATTCCCTATATTTAAATGGGTTGATCGGCCAAATGAATTGAATGTCAATGAAGTGTTAATCAAATGTATGTAACCTCTAGATCGATTTTAATTTAAAATTTAAATCAAAGCTAGGACCATCTAATGATCAAAGAATACCTGTTTCAGACCTGCTCATTTGCCGACTCTAGTTTTGATGGATCATTACACCACACTTTTGTTTAATGTGCAGCTTGAAGCAATTGATCGATGGGAGGATGTGATTGATGATGTTATATCTACATTTGAGCGACAACACCGCAGAAAAGTTGTATACACCATCTCATTCTATTGACCTGTCTTTCTAGTTTAGTTCCATGCTGAGAAGTACCATTGGGTCTCAAGTAGTCGTGGATGAATGCGATCCTGATGGAGATTTTCAAAAAGATTAGAATTCCAGTGAGAACTTTTGAAAATTCTTGCGACCATACATGTTTCGTATCTTTTCTGCTAAACTGTTGATATGTTTTGTATCTGAACTTCTTGGACATTGTGTATCAATTATTATTATATCTAGTGAGACGGGGTTCGGAACGACCAAAATACTAATGTGTTCATTATGAGATCTGTTCAAATAAGTAAGAATACGTCTTGGCAGGGTTCTTATATCATATTCGTGTGATGTCTAACAGAGCATGAAGGTCGTATGTAATGTATGGTATAGGCACCAATTCACCTTGCTGCACCTTGTTTTTTTACGTAAATGTGTGCGGTTTTATTGGGCTATTTCTGGGACTGCTTTTGATCTTTTTCAAGGCCATTACAAAATGTACACATCTAACGAGGTTTAAACCTTTGATTTCTTGCTAAAAAGCAAGGGTTCTTTGATTCATACACACTTTTGACTTGAATCATACACACTTATAGGTTTAATCATTGTTTTTTTTTGTTTTAATTATTTTTATGAGTGTTGATATGTATGCCAATAAATGAGACCTAAAGTTATGCCTACTCTGTACATTTTTTGCTAAGTGTTTTACACATCTTCTCTCACCACTTTTCACCAATCAATTTTTTAAATCAACCGATCACATGCTTAAGTCTAATTGTAAATTCAAGTTTTAGGCATACATTTCATTTTCCTATTTTTATTATTAACCACTTATCTTAATGATTACCTTCTCTTTCTTTTAAATATTAACAAGCAAGATTATCCGCGCGTTGCTGCGGGCGTTAATTTTTCGCGCGTTGTTGCGGGCATTAAATTTTTTTATTTTTTTTTCGGGTTTATTTTTTCGGTCTCATGTTTAATAGTTTTTTTTCTTATATTAAATGACAATCGCGCGTTACTGCGGGGCATTTTTTTTTCTTATTGTATTTTGTGCGGGTTTATTTTTTCGGTCTAATGAGAGTACGTCCCGTAATTTTTTTTTTGTTTTCTTATTTTTGGCCAAAGAAGAGGAGGGGGAGGGGGGGATTATAAAGTTTTTTTTTTTGCCGATGAACAGTAACCACCAGGGGGTATAAAGTTTTTTTTTGGGCCGATGAACAGTACCCACCGGGCCGGGCCGGTGTGGACTGCACTGTTCATCGATGAACAGTATAGCCCGAACACTGTTCATCGATGAACAGTGTTTGACATCTCAAATGATATATATAGTAATTATAATTGTGATTTTTTTATCATTTATTTTTTACAAGCAATTATTAAGTACTCTCTCCGTTCCATATTAAATGTCTACTATTGACTTTGCAGTCTTTCTTTGACCTTAAATATATTTGTTTGTGTTATGTGATACTTGATGAAAGTTATACCAATGAAAAATACATTTAAAACTCAATCCATTCATATATTTTGCATCAAATGTTACATAACATAAACAAAAATATTTTAAGTCAAAGTTGGAAAAGAAAGACTTCCTTACCGCACTTTAGCTCTGTGCCCCTTTTCCCCTGCTCTTATAAACCCCCCCCTAATCTCCTGCTTCTTCACTCCCATCCGGCCTTCAACTATGGTTGTGCTTCTGTATATGTATACCCTCTGGGCCTCCCTCCTTTAGACCACTCAAGTCTCCTCCCTCATACAATTTATGTTTCCCCTTCGCTATGTTTGACTATTATTCCGGTCAAAGAAAACATACAAGCCTCTTCCTCCTTTGTCACTTACTTTGTATTCCTATTTTTGTTACTTTCCTCCAAATCCCTCCACTGCTAAGCTTTTTCAGACAGTGATTATGCAGGTGCCAGATTGGACAGGAAATCCACAACAGGAGCTTGTCAATTTCTTGGTTCAAGGTTAATCAATTGGCAATGTAAAAAGCAGACTGTGGTGGCTAATTCAACTACTGAAGCTGAATATACTGCTGCTTCTCACTGTTGTGGTCAAGTGTTTTGGATCCAAAATTAGATGTTGGATTATGGATACAATTTTATATGTTGACAATGAGAGTGCTATTTGTATTCTCAAGAATCCTGTCTATCATTCTAAAACAAAGCATATAGAGATTAGGCATCATTTCATTAGAGACTCCTATGAGAAGAGATTGATAGAGATGGTCAAGATACACACTGATAATAATGTAGCTGATTTGCTCACTAAAGCTTTTGATGTGAGTAGATTTAATTTTCTAGTGGCAAGCATTTGTATGCTTAATCTATAGCTGCATGGTCTTAAGGGAGGTTAATGGTGTATAAGTGCAATGGATTATACACAAGTGCCATTTGGATTGAAGTTGGAAGGTAAATACAAAAAGTTTATACTGCTAGGCTTAGTTAGTGCTGCTCAAAAGTGTTTAAAGATGATTTTGATGGATATATTGGGTTCATGATGCTCTTTGGAATGGTTTTAAGAGTTAAACATGGTGATAAGTTAGTTAGTACTACCAGGCTTACTTTATGCTATTGGGCCAACAATTAGTACTGCTAGGCATAAAGTTAGTGCTGTCAGGCAAACTTAGTACTGCTGGGTTACCGTTAGAGACATAACCGCTAGGGGTCTATTGTGTAATTATAACAATTTCTTCTTCAAGAGGTTTCCTAAACTCTATAAAAATCATTCTCAATCACACATTAACCTCACCTAATTTCTCTCATACTCTCTAAATTTACAAACCCTAATCGATTTTTCTCACCGACCAACTGAATTCATCAACTATGGCTGATCTTGCATTCGTTCAACAACATAACATGGTTGCTTATTTGGAAAAGAATGATGGGAATGCAGATTTTCATTAGATATTGGACTTCTTGACTTCCAGTTCGATCAATTTTGCTCTCACTGTAAGTCCAACTATCTATGCTTCATATATTAAATAGTTTTGGAACACTGCTAGTCTCAAAACAATCAATTCTGAGAAGCAAATACATGCTAAAGTAAATGGCAAGGCTGTGGTAGTATCAGAATCATCAGTGAGGAGAGATCTTCACTTGAATGATGAGGATGGTACTGCTTGCCTAACAGTTAATGAAATTTTTGAAAACCTTGCACTGATGGGATATGAAACAGCTTCTGAAAAATTAACTTTTTACAAAGGTTTCTTTTCTCCTTAGTGGAAGTACCTAATACATACCATCCTTCATTGCTTAAGCTCAAAATCTACTTCATGGGATCAATTTTCTACAAATTTGGCTTCTGCAATTATTTGCTTAGCAAAGGGTCAAAAGTTTAATTTTTCTAAATTGATTTTTGATGGTATGTTAAAGAACTTAGATCCAAAGAAGTTTTTAATGTATCTAAGGTTTTTGCAATTATTCTTGAATATTCAACTTCCAAATTTGGTGATACCTTTTAATGATATTTATGAAACACCAAAGCTTACTAAAAAGGTTTTTACAAATATGAGGAAGCCAGGAAAAGGATTTTCTGGCAGAGTCACACAATTGTTTCAAAATATGTTGGCTCCTCCAGTAGTAGTTGGTGAAGGTTCAGAGCAACCCACTGAACCCCAACCCACATCTTCTACTGCTCCTCAAGAAATTTTAACTCAAGTTGCTACTGCTACTGCATCACAACCACCAAAAGACCCAAACACATATAGGAGAACCAAAAGAGGTCGGAACACCAAGGTACCTCAGTCTGGTGGTTCCCCTAAAAAGGTTGGTGATGAGGCTATCAATGAGGAGATGCTTGATAGTGTGGAAAGGGATATTACTACTGATGCTAGCTTAGATGCAGCACATGATAGTGATAACATCACTAAGACCCAATCCACGAAAACACTTAATGAGCCTCATCCTCAGGGAGAAGATTCAGGTAGTGGTCCCTGACGCCAAGAAAGCATGGGGGTACTCCTGCTCAGACTAGGTCTGAGAGAGTGCTTGAGCAGCCCAATGAACCACCTCTCTCAAAAGGTCACACATCTGGAAGTAGGGAGGGTAGGATGGAACATTAATTTGAATTGACGGCTAATGTACCAATCACACCCTATGATTCACCTCTCCCAGGAGGTTACACACCTGGAAGTGATGAGGGTAGACTGAAACTACAGGAATTGATGACTATGTGTACAAAATTGTCAAAACAGGTGCTTGACTTGGAGAAAGAGAAGGATGCTCAAGCTGTGGAGATCCTCAGACTAAAGAAAAGAGTCAAGAGATTAGAAAGATAAAGAAAGTCAATCACCTCACAACCAAGAATAAGGAAATACAGACAGGTTGAGTCTTCATATGATGATTTGGATGAGGAGGATGCATCCAAATAGAGGAGGAAAAATGACAAGACCAACTCTAGGTTTCATGAAAGTGACTTTGATGGATTTGATGATGAGACAGTTGATGCTGCTACAACTGGAGTTAGTACTGTGAGTGCACCAGTTACTACTGCTGGTGTAGCTATTAGTATTGTTGAGCCTAGAACTCCTCCTACAACAACAGTCTTTGATGATGAAGATGTTACTATGGAAATGGCTTAGACTCTGATAAAGATGAAGGAAGAAAAAGCTAAAGAGAAGGGAGTTGCTTTTAAAGATATTGAAGATTCTTCCAGACCTGTCAGATCAATAACTACACTTCAAACTCTTCCATCCATTGATCCTAAAGACACAGGCAAAGGTATCCTAGTTGAAGGAGAACCTGTCAAAGTAAAAAGAAAAGATCAAGGGTTAGCTCAAATTGAGAGTGATACAGAGTTAGCTCACAGATTACATGAGGAAGAATTGGCTGAAATAGAAAGGATACAAAAAGAAAAAGCAACACAAGAATAAGTTTCAATGGCTGAAATGATACTATTCAAGCCAGTATTGATGCTGATGCTTTGTTTGCTGCCAAGCTCTAACAGGAAGATAGATAGCAGTATACAATTAAAGAAAGCGCAAAGTTTTTGGCATAAATAATAGCAGCACAAAGGAAGTTTAGAGGTGCTCAAAGGGCTGCAGAGATCAGAAGTAGACCACCTACCAAAACACAATTGAGGTATCTGATGATGACTTATCTGAAGAACATGGGTGGTTACAAACACAGTCAGCTGAAAGGAAAGACTTATGAAGAAATCCAAGGACTGTATGAAAGGGAACAAAAGTTCATACATGATTTTATCGCTATGGATTCTGAAAAAGAAGAAAAGAAGTCAATGAAGCCTGAGAGTGAAGGAAAGAAAAGTAAAAGATTGAAAAGAATTACAGGATCATATGCAACACAGAAGTCACATAAGAAACCAAAAGTAATGAAATCTGTAAAGAATGTTACAGAAGAAGAAGCAGCAGAGTATGAAAAGGAGAATGAAGAACTCAGGTTAAGCTTAAAGATAATTTCTGGTGATGACAGTGAAGTAAACTATGAACAACTATCTAGAAGATTTCCTATTGTGAATTGGGAATATAAGTTGCTAGGAAATGTGGATGCAAAAGACATGTATGTTTACAAATTAACCAGAGCTGATGAAAGTTCAAGCTATCATTGAGACATGCAAGCCTTCTTAAGAAGACTTGACAGGCAAGACTTGAATGACCTATACAGGTTAGTTCAGGAAAGGTTTCAAGATCATCCTCTTAAAGGACATGATTGTTGCTTTGGGGAGATATAAGGATTCTATTTGACCCAAATGAAAAAGATGAACTATGGATGAATCAACTGGATTAGAAATTGCTGAAATAGAAGTTGTATGAAAGTTGTGGAGTTCACACTTTGTTTATGGATAGTACACCTATGGAGATTAATATGCTAGTAGAGAAAAAGTACCCACTGATCAATGAATTATTGAAAAAGATGCTGAACTTGCAATTAGAAGCTGAAGAAGAAAGTACTATGGCATTTGAGCTTATCAAGTTCATCAAATCAATGCTTGAAGAGTAGTAAAATGTTTGGATACATCCTCCTAATCACCAAGATGCTTAAACTAAAGAAACTTAATGATTGACAAGTAAATATCAAGTTTAGGGGAGGATTGTTGGGAATTTTGAGTTACTACTGCCAGTACTACTTTACTACTGCTGGTTTAAGATTGATATTGCTGCTAAAGACTGAAGAAATAGACTAAATAGTTAGTACTACTAGTTATATGAGTTAGTATTGCTAGTACATTGTTAGTACTGCCAGTATAGTTAGTACTGTTAAATTATATAGTTAGTACTGCTAAAGTGATATGCATGAGATATATTAGGAATATATATGCATTATCATTGTATGCGTTTTGTAAGCCCATTAGGGTTTCCTTGTGTATAAAAGGAACCCTACGGCATAGTTAGAATAATCAATTTATAGTTAGTTATTCTGTAACCTAGGCAGAATATTTGCAATCAATATATCTAAAGTTTTTAGTATTCTTTGTTCTTCTTTGTATTACAAGTTAGATTCCGCATAACTTATAGTATTCACAATCATAGCTTCTCATATAGTTAGTTTGGATTTATCCAAGTTAACTAAGCTTTAACAGGCTAGAAGATCTGTTCATTGAGACTTCACACAAGTAGATAGGTATCTTGATTGGTTTATATTGTTGATTGATTAAGCATATACTCGAATCTAATAATTTTAGAAGTAAAATTTTAAAACGCCAATTAACTTGTAAATTATTCAACCCCCTTTCTAGTTTCCACAATCAACATACTCACAATATCAACAATAGATCCAAATTTCTAATCATTTACTTCAACAAAATCCTACAAAACACACAAACACTTTACAAAACCAAAATGAACAAAACCTAACAATTAAGAAACACCCATACCAACAAATAAAAAATAACCTTAAATCTAAATCGAAATACCAATCGGTGGTGACCAAATATGTTAAACAACCGACGGTGACTATGTGATGGATGATGGTGATTGTGGTTAAACAACTGTCAACCATCCAGTTCTGTTAACAGCCGGCGACGGTTTTTGTGGTGATTGTGGACGATGGGTTTTATGGTGGTGGACAATCGTGATTGTGGTTAAACAACCGGTGGTGGGAAAATCTGTTAAACAACCACCTCACATCAACCCGCCACTAGATTCCGCCACCCACCGCCGCCCTTCCCTGTCCGTCACCACAGTCGGATCTAACATATGTTTTTATTTTAGGGGTTTTGAAGATGACAATTAAATGATTTGGGAATGAAGTGTTTTTGTATATTGTACGTAGTATTTAAATTAGGGTCAGAGTTTTAGTTAGTTTAGGAATTTGATTAATAAAGATTGTGTTTGTGTCTGGGAGGAAATGAGTATGAAAAGGTATGAATATGTGATTTTGTTTATGTTTTGGAGTGTGTGTGTGTGTGTTTTTTTTTAAATGCATTTTTGTTCATAGGGTATATGATAAAGAGAAATTAAATAAAAGAAGAAATTATTTGATAGTATTATTTTTTTAATTTATAAATTAAAGAAAAAATACAAAAAGAAGAGGACGATGGTATATTAGTCATTTGAAGTTCGACCAATGACCAAAAGTGAAACCAAACTTTCGTCACACGGACGATTTTTGCAATTTCAAAACTCGACGGACCAAACATGCAATTTAGCCAAACCACAAGAACCATTTTTGCAATTCTCTCTAATATTTGATGAAAATTATAACAATGAAAATAGATTTAAATTTTAATCTATTTGTATATGTTACATCAAATATCGTAAAATACAAACAATAGTATTTAAGGTCAAAATTAAAAAAAAAATACTTCAAAAATAAAAACTAGACAATTATTTGTAAGACTTCTTTTTAGAAGAAACTAAAATGCTCCAATGGCTATCCTTAAAAAAAAGGACTTAAGGACGAATGGAGTGACCATTTCAATTTGTTATTGGGCTGAACAATAGGAAGGAAGAAAGAAGGGGTAAAAGTATTATTGTTTCGAGAAGCCCAAATATATAAAAATAACCTTCAAAAGATTGTTCAGTTGGGGTGTTTGGAATCAGCCAGCCAGCGGGATTGTTCAACACTCCACTCTCCTCCGGTAATTCTTCTTTCACCCTCAAATATTTATTTGTTAGGTTTATAATAGTAATTATTACTCACTACTATTTCTTTTATGTTGAATTGCTTGGGTTTTTATTTCCCCCAATTTCTGATTTTAGATAAACAAAACCTCAATATCTGTAGGTTAGGTAGTAATAGAAAACAATGAATGTGATGTAATTATGTAATTAGGTTGTGTGTTGATGATTTTTGGATGATGATGATGATGTGTTGAATTGTGATTTTTGGTTTGATGAATGGAATGATTGTGTTGATTTTTGAATTGATTGTGTGTGTTGATTGTAATGTTGAAATTTGACAATTAGAGACATAATTATTAAGAATTAAGATCATGGTTGCCCATGTATCTTACAACCACGATATGAGCTTTTACGTGAGAGAAGTCGTGTTTCGAAACAAGTGAGCTCAAACTTTACCATTACCTATATTTGTTTAGTCTTAGGATCATAAAGTTTCCTTGTTGATGGCTTGGTTTTTATATTTCTCGTTGGTAATTATATATTCACATTTTACCAAAAATATTTACCCCTTAAGATTGTCTATAGTATTGGCTCACACATAGATAGGTGCATTTATTAGGCTGACGATTACTATTTCTCTTATTTGTTCCTACGTTCTCGCCTTTCATTTAAACGCCCCCCTCCCCCACAATTTGTGATAATTTTAATGCTTGAAACACGCCTAGATGATTTTTTTTTTTTTTATCATTACGGTGTTCTGTAGTGACGGACGTCATCTTGATCTTTGTCATATACTCTGTGTCATAGCAAAGCCACGGTAATAGTGTAGGGGCCCTAGCTCTAACCCAGGAATTGATGAAAAACAGTAACTAATTGATAACTAACCGTCAATAATATCAGTAGATTTAGAATCTGAGACTATTGCTACACAACCCAAGCTAAGTAACTAACAACTATACATTAGTGGTTGGCAGTTAGCATATGGTTCATCCGCACACCATTACATGTCCCTGCAGTTTTTTTTACGCACTGAGGTGATACATGTGTTGTTTAGAAACCTGATCTGCTGTGCTATGAAACACAAAATAATTTGAGTACTTTGACTCTGGTGTATCTCTGCTACGAGTTTTCATTTTTAAAAATGTCATCAAGAATATTAACCGCTGTATGCCTATGATAATAACAAGAACCACCTTGACGTTAACTTGATGACTATTCTTCTGCAGTGTTAAGTAGAAGCATTGTGAATATACGATCGTTGGAGGATCTTAGGGAAAGTTTGCTGCAACAATGAGACTGAGATATGCAGTGGTATGCTCCTCGAATCAGAATCGGAGCATGGAGGCTCACTTTCTGCTCAAGAGGGAGGGTTTTGATGTTTGTTCATATGGAACAGGGACACATGTGAAACTCCCTGGTCCTTCCTTAAGGGAACCAAATGTTTATGAATTTGGAACTCCGTACAAGCAGATGTTTGATGACCTCAGGCGTAAAGATCCTGAACTGTATCCTTCTTCTGTTTATTGTTTTATTACTTACATGATTTATGTTGTTCTTTAACGATTTGGATACATTTGTTAAATCTAAATGTTAGAAAAGACTAGATAAAGTTACGCAGTAAAAGAATAATTTTTTATCTTGTTTTAATTTCTTTATTATGTACTGGACATTGGTATTCTTAATTATTGCATAGCTATAAACGCAATGGCATACTTCCTATGCTTAAGAGGAACTTGGCGGTCAAAACTGCACCTCAACGCTGGCAAGAAAATGGTCCAGATGGACAATTTGATGTTGTATTCACTTTTGAAGAAAAAGTATTTGATATGGTTGCTGAAGGTTAGTATATTCAACTTTACATCTTTGCCCTCTGGAGTGTATAGATATTACATATTTGATATTTGGCTTATTCTCTTCCTTTCCTTGTCCCATATCGGCAAAGATACATAAGCAGACTATCCATATTTTCTGTTTATCGATTGACTTCCCTTTTATACTGAGGTCAAGTAAATGTTTCTTACTGTAATTAGTTATTGTTGAGGTTTTAAAATATCTGCTCCTAAAACAGATTGAGCCCTGGGCGGTTGCTCCAGTCGCCCTTGTTAATATCCGGCCCTCAACACTGTTATACGGCATCACTGTAGGAACGAAACATCCATTACCTAATATTTAAATACTTTGCGTAAGCCTTAATGGGTTCACTGTAACTTAATCATACCTCCCAACTCGAGACATGCGCCAGTGCACGCATTGCATAATAGTAATTAAGGTATGAGATATGTCACATTTTGTATCAGGGGGACCTGGGATTTGGTAATCCTAAAATATTGGTGGTACTGGAAACTTAATACATTATAACAATTATCTTAATATGTCTCATACTCTCATGATGTTTTTTGAATGAACTTATAATGGCATATTGATGTGCCAATGCAAAGACTTTGGAGGTGAACAGTTTCAACAGCGTTGAGAAAATACGTTTTAGGCTGCGTTGAGAACTTTTGGGAATTAAGTCAGGTTAAAATTGAGAATACAATCCCAACTTGACCAAAATCCAATTATTTATATGATTGTTACAGACATTCCCATAGAAGAACTTGGTAGGTCTATGGCCCTTTCTTTTAATCTCCTTCCTGACAAATATGAAATGTCATTCGCTTTTGGAATACTTAAACCATTATATATTGGATGCATATCCATTCTGCGGTGGAATGAAACCTAGCATCAATGCAGCAGCTATATTCCTGTTAAGAAAATCAAATTAAACGTGCGTGGTTGTAATCACAAAAAATTGTGTAAATTAACATTTCAGAGATACAATTGTATCTTATGATCAATAAAGAGCCAATTCCATACAATTAAGAATACACTTTCTTTTTGCTCATCATTATATTACCTTAGACTCGTGACAAGTATTGACCGCGTTCTCCTCTTGAACCATAACGCTATATCCTCTTTGCAAAATGAACGGGAAATGACTTTGCTCATTTACATTCTTCTTCAAACGTTACAATGTTGAAGTGCCTTACTGGACCGGAGTCGCCTTTGTTTAATCCTTGGGGAGTGAATGTATTTGTGTGTTGAAATTGATTATCTGGGTCAGTTACTAATGTTTGTATTAACAATTTCTGTTTCTGCATCCTACAACTAGATTCATCATCTGAGGGTAAAAAGATAAAGATTTAACAATTTACACCCGCCTTTTGACCTTTTATGTAGTTTTTTTATTTTGATTTCACGGGCTGTTTTTTTTATTTGGCTTTTGATAATTTTTTCTATCAATATCTAAAATAGCATGGATATGTCAATCGCTAAAAAAATCTGATTGATCATCTGAATATTTACAGTTTTAACCCGAAAAAACACTTCGAAACAATATCTCCCGCAACTTGTTCATTATAGCATTATCTGATTATCTTTTTTTTTATTTAATTATATTTTTTTGTGGACATGATTATGTGATCCTGGTTATTCAGTATTACAGTCATTTTTAAAACACAACCAATTATCTTGCTAATGTCGTATCCAGTTCATTTTTATCTTTATACTGTTTCTGAAACTGTTCATAATAACTTGCAGATCTTCATACTCGTGATCAAGTTCTTCTTAAACCGGTGCTGTTGATAAACTTGGAAGTAAAAGATAACCACGAGGAGGCTGCAGTTGGTGCTCGGCAAACTTTAACATTGTGTCAAGAGGTGTGTACTATCTCATGTATTTGAACTTCGTTTCATTTTATTATAGCTGACAATTTTAACCTGTTTGCTTTGAAATTGGGTCAATTTTGGTTATATTTTATCTTGAACTGCTCAAGTGGTCAAAATTTGAAACTTCCCTAAATTTAAATGGGTTGAGCGGCCAAATGAATTGAATGTCACATGAAGTGTTAATCAAATGTATGTAACCTCCTAGATCGATTTAATTTAACATTTAAACAAGCTAGACATCCTAATGATCAAAGAATACCTGTTTCAGACCTGCCCATTTGCCGACTCTAGTTTTGATGGATCATTACACCACACTTTTGTTTAATGTGCAGCTTGAAGCAATTGATCGATGGGAGGATGTGATTGATGATGTTATATCTACATTTGAGCGACAACACCGCAGAAAAGTTGTATACACCATCTCATTCTATTGACCTGTCTTTCTAGTTTAGTTCCATGCTGAGAAGTACCATAGGGTCTCAAGTAGTCGTGGATGAATGCGATCCTCATGGAGATTTTCAAAAAGATTAGAATTCCAGTGAGAACTTTTGAAAATTCTTGCGACCATACATGTTTCGTATCTTTTCTGCTAAACTGTTGATATGTTTTGTATTCTGAAACTTCTCTGGACATTGGTGTAATCAATTATTATTATATCTAGTGAGACGGGGTTCGGTACGACCAAAATACTAATGTGTTCATTATGAGATCTGTTCAAATAAGTAAGAATACGTCTTGGCAGGGTTCTTATATCATATTCGTGTGATGTCTAACAGAGCATGAAGGTCGTATGTAATGTATGGTATAGGCACCAATTCACCTTGCTGCACCTTGCACTCTCAAAGATAAAGCATGTTCAAAATTATTATAGATAATGCAATTAATTACAATTTAACATACAAAATTTCTCCATTCTCACCGCCGCCATCCACATGTAATCTTCTAGTTTATATAAGGGTTCCTTGATTCATACACTTTTGACTTGAATCATACACACTTATAGGTTTAATCATTGTTTTTTTTTGTTTTAATTATTTTTATGAGTGTTGATATGTATGCCAATAAATGAGATCTAAAGTTATACTCTATACATTTTTTGCTAAATGTTTTACACATCTTCTCTCACCACTTTTCACCAATCAATTTTTTAAATCAACCAATCACATGCTTAAGTCTAATTGTAAATTCAAGTTTTAGCCATACATTTCATTTTCCTATTTTTATTATTAACCACTTATCTTAATGATTACCTTCTCTTTCTTTTAAATATTAATTATAATTGTGACTTTTTTATCATTTATTTTTTACAAGCAATTGTTAAGTACTCTCTCCGTCCCATATTAAATGTCTGCCAAAAGTTCAATATAGACCCAATTTTTGTCATAGACCCAATGAACCAATCCTAGCCACTCATTTTTTAATCAAAAATAAAAAAACTCATTTTCCACCTTTTTTTAAAATTAAATATCTCACACGTTGTTAATCGTTACGCAAAACAAAACATACCATCGCAACGAGAATTAAATTATCTTTCTATAGAGGGGCGACACTATGTACTTTCGACGATTTTTTTTTTATGATTTTATGAAGTCATTATACGTATTTTATGAAATTCATATATGATTTTATGAAATAATATATGATCGTCATGCGAAATCAATATGATTTTTTTAAAATCATATTAAAATCATTATATGATTCGTACATACGAATCATAATGATTTTGCCAATTAGTGACTGAAACAAAATTGGAAAAAAAAGTTCGGCGGGAATCACAATATATTATGATTTTATGAAATCATATATGATTTTATGAAATCATATATGATCCGTTATAAGAATTTTATATGATTCGTTATACGAATATATATGATTTTCGTAATTCGTGACTGAAAAAAAGAATCAAAAAAAGTTCCTCGAAAGGGGGGGTTTTGGGTACACACCGATCTATGAAGATAAAAAAACTACTCGTTCGCGGTGGTGTATTTTTTTGTCGTAGTGAGATTTACCGTTTGGTAAGATATTTAATTTTAAAAAAGTGGGTGAAAGTATGTTTTTTTATTTTTGATGAAAAAATAGATGGTTGAGATTGATTCATTGGATCTATGACAAATAATGAGTCTATGTTGATCTTAACTCTTAAATGTCTACTATTAACTTTTGCAGTCTTTCTTTTTTAACTTGACCTTAAATATATTTGTTTGTGTTATATGATACTTGATGAAAGTTATACCAATGAAAAATGCATTTAAAACTCAATTCATTCATATATTTTGCATCAAATGTTACATAACATTAACAAAAATATAACCCGACTGGGTCTTGAGAACCAGGTTGACCCGGGTCACTTCAAACCCGACTGGGTCTAATCGGGTTTTTAAAAAATATAAAATCCGGTTTAATTTAACCCGTTTTTTACCAGAACCGGTTGACCCGACTGAGTCAAACCTAATTTCAAAACATTACTCACAACAATGTGTGTTGAATAAAACTTATCCACAAGTCAAGCAAGTGAAAAGGTAAAACGCTAGAAAAAAAAATATGAATTAAATAAATTAATAATTAAAAAGAGCTGGGTCCCAT
The DNA here is from genome assembly GCA_026074375.1 of Tanacetum coccineum. Lineage (NCBI taxonomy): Eukaryota > Viridiplantae > Streptophyta > Magnoliopsida > Asterales > Asteraceae > Tanacetum > Tanacetum coccineum. The sequence goes on along the minus strand of BQNB010051820.1, from coordinate 12,625 downwards.
TTGTTAATACTGCTGCAAACCACGACGAGTACAAGAATTAAATTAACAGAGTAATATTAGTGGATTAAAGGCTAATTTAATAGGAAATTAATGCTATTTTTAAAGTTAGTTTAGGTCAAAATGTGTATTTATAGGTCAAAGTGTGTATCAAACTAATGACCCAAAAAAAATTATAGGCGTACAAATCTATCTGTGCTCTTTGGAAATCTAAACCATACATTTCAAGCTAAGTTGTCCAATTGGACTATTCGGGTTTCGCCAAAGAGTAAAAACCGCCCAGCAACTTTAAATTTTGAGAGTATTGAGAGAGCTTCCACTTGATTAGTTTAAAACCAGGTACACTTGATTACATTTTGAGAGGAGTGAGAGAGCTTCCACTTCCAATAATAAGAGGAAAGAGATGGTTCAGTTTGTTGGGTTGATTCCACGTTTTCTTTGTACACAACATGTGCTCCACATCTTACAGCTTTTTCACGAATATTACCGCATGATACATCGACGATAAGATTACTTTCAATGATATGAGACCAATCTTCACCTTGAATATCATCATCATCATCTTCATCAAAAGCATCATGATCCAATTCATCATCAATATAACATGGACCATCATCGTCATCATTGTGATCATCATGCTTAAACAAACTGAATGGTATATAGTTAATCCACATGTTCCCATTCTCATCTGCGGAAGATGCATTAATACAATCGGCTTCCAAATCAGTAACAAACTCTCCATCACTTTCAAATCTGAATGAGATGCAGGGATAATCATAGTCCATTAATCCTGACTGTTCATATACACCCCATGTAGCAAACCCCAATATCTGTGTTTGCCATTTTGGAGGTAACTTCAATGAAGTTTTGTTCCCATTTTGTTCTTTAAACCAGCTTGGAGTGTATCCAGGAATAACGATACTCAAACAACCGTCTACAGCAGCACATTTCTGTATTCAACAAGAAACATCAAACTTGATGGTCACATTTATATAAATAGTTGTTGGTTAAGCATACTGAGTATTTTTTTTATTCATACTCAGAATGTTGGCCAAATTTATAATTATTATAACTTGAGATAAGAGAGATGGATAAGTGACCTTAAGGAATGGTTTACTCAGCAAGTTGTCAAGGAACTGTTCATTCTCTGGATTCTCTAGGAGTTTCGGACAATCATCAAGCCATATCTTATATAAGCACTCGTACTCTTTTGATAGATCTTCAATACTTTCCAGCGAGCTGCATTTGCTTGCTTTCAATATGTGTAAGCCTGATGGGAGGCCAAGTAAACTTCGAAGTTGGCAACACCCATTCAAGTTTAGTTTTTTAAGGCGCGAAAGGTGGGAGATACTTGTAGGTAACTGGATTAATTTCACGTTTCGACTCAAATTTAATTCTTCCAAGGAAAATAATCCATGAAGATCTGTGGGGAAGTCGTCTTCTTTTATCTGTCTATAACAAAGATCTAACTTCCTCAAGGAACTCAAATTTGGCAAAACAGGAAAATTCACAGAATCTACTAGTCCTAGGTGAAGCTCTTGTAATTTTTGCATGCTTCCAATAACATCTGGCAATTCCTGTAGTTTTGAGCAACCAGCAAGACTAAGGCGTTTGAGATACTTGAACTCACAGATATACTTGGGAATTTTCTCAAGACTGATACAGCGTGTGAGATTCAAGAATCTTAAATTAGAGAGATGCATAATGGATGACGGTAGTTCTTCTATTGAAAAACAAAAGCTAAAATTAATTTGAGATAGCTTAGCCATACATGGCGAAAATTCCGGTAATATTTCAAGAGACCTGCAGCAACAGATAATTAGGATCTCCAAGGATTCCATCTCAAATCTATATGGGAGATACGTCAGCTTCCGGCAAGAATTTATTTCCAAAAAAGCAAGCCTTTTGAGATTTCCAAGAGACTCATGAACCACTACCAAATTATGACAACGAGCCAAAATCAACCTCTCGATATTTGGCGCCATTGAGACATCTGGAAATTCTATTAAGCAGTCCAGATTTTTAAGGTGGAGGAGTTTCAAGCTCAGCATAATCTGGCAACAAAAATAAAATAAATATAGTTATAATAAAGGTTACTTAAAATTGAATACAAATAAAACTAAGTAGTTGACTTGTCGATGTACATATCGAGGCACCCAAAGTCATAAATTAATTTGTTGGTAAGAAATTGGACATAATACCTTTTGTCCCATCCATAAATGTTCAATATTTCCATACTTCATTTCAAGCCCGACAAGCTTGTGCATGTTTGATGCTACTGGCAGAGAAGAAAATGGGTAGTACACCCAGCAAAGCCATTGTAACTCGTCAGGGAGAAAAGTGGGTTCACCAGAAGTAAAATGGTGGTGAACATCAAGCAGCCGAAGATTCTTCATGCTTTCAAAAACGTTAGCACTAAAGCCCAAACCCAAACCCTGCTCCTCCTGATCAAAATAGAATTTCCTTGGTACCACCATGGCTTCAATTACGTCTAGTTCCTGCAACAAAGAAAAAAACTTAGCTTAGTAGTATGCTCATTATAAAAGGTGAAGGCTGGGACTGCCAACTTACTTTTCAAATATACACAAATGAATAACCGACTTTCACGATTATCAATATGTATAACGTACTCTTATTTATTGTATCAATACGAATAACTTTGCTGACGTGGCACCACCAACAAAATTACAAAAAATACCTCTCCCACGTCAGCAAAGTTATTCATATTGACAATCGTGAAAGTAGGATATTCATTCATGTTAATTTTAAAAAGTAAGTTGGCAATCCTCAGCCTTCACCCTTATAGAAAGTTAAAACTAACATATCTAACAAAGTTTATTACGTTGTTCTTTTTGATGAAATCATATAATACATCAATTTGCCATAGTCTGCTATTCGGGGCGCACTCACGAATTATTTGCCAACCCATTTCTTGCAAGAGATCGTGCATATGTAGCCTTTCATTTAAAACGGTTATAAGAGACTTTTCGATAAGTGAACTAATCCCTATCTCCGGGTGAAAGCCAAAGCTATCTAGAATTCTAGTCACATCTTTCAACTGTTTGCCCTTAAAGAAACATGCAATGTCTAGGAATATTTTTTGCTCAAGAACATTTAAATCGTCGAAACTTAACTTCAGTGTCTCAAAAATCTCACTATTTGGTGTTTTGGCTAGTCTATCTAAAGCATCCCCCCATACAACTGCTCGTCTTCCACGAAAGAATGCACCTAAAACTTTCAAGGCTAAAGGAAGACGACCACTATAGTGTATTGCACGATTTGTCACCTCTTTGTACTCATCTGGAGGACAGCTTTTTCGAAAAGCATGCCTACTGAACAGCTCGACAGCTTGATCCATACATAAAAGAGTGGGTTTATACTTGTCATTTGCATCTAATAACAAATGCTCATCTCTAGTAGTTATAATGATTCTACTGCCAGGACCAAAGCACTCATGATTTGCGCCTAGGAACTCTAATTGCTTGACATCATCCACGTCATCAAGAACAAGAAGAACCTTCTTATTGCACGATCTTTCTTGTATCATGTCGGCTCCGTACTCAGGATCTTGAATCATGAAGCCGTGTTCCATCATTAGAATATCTCTTAGAATCTTTTCTTGTATGGCACATATATCTTGTTTACTGGAACTATTTTCTTTAATGTGCTTAACAAAGCTACTACCCTCAAACTTATACGAAATTCTTCTAAACAACGCTTGGGCAATAGTTGTTTTACCGATTCCTCCCATTCCATATATCCCTATAATGCGCACATCTTTGGTTGCTTCCATGTTCAATAATGAATTTAATGTGTGCATGTGAGACTCTATACCAATTAGATTCTTCTCCAAACCACGTGGTGGTATACCACCTAAGATCTCTTGAACAATCTTGTTGATAAATGCAGCTTCACCCCTACAAACATAAAGAGCAATTTTAGTAGCTTAACTGTAATTCAAAGGGTTGAAGTAGAAAATATACACAATCTATATTATAGTAAACTTTGTTTACGTAATTTTGAACTACAACAACCAAAGTAGGTTGTGTTATTAATTAACAAGCATAAAAGGTCACTACATAAGCGAGGCTACTAATTCGTGTAACGGCTAGGGAGGTCTATGTATACAAAACAAATCTCATGAATGTATCAAAAGTTGCTTTAATGTGTGATGTAAACTCATGACCTTCCAATCACAAAGAAGTACCTGCAAGGTTGCTCCAAGGCTTCCGATGGAACTAGATATACATAATTACACAAGGTGATAACAACATGGGATTAAGGACCAAGAGAACGACCAGCAATGTGAAAGGGTCCAATAAGCTGTCATTGAATATGCATTATTTCTTTATCTATACTACTTATAAAACAAAAACATCCCTCTCTCTTCATTAATGCACAAAAAAATTTAAGTAATACAACTTATTAAGCTTATGGTACAATCCTTAGATGCACAAAACTTATGTAGTTTTTAAGTAGTACAAGTTTTAATGCTATGTATACAATTATTTAATGCACCAATGCACACATATAATTAATGTTATAATTAATGCTATTATTAAAATACCCCCCATCACTCCAAAGTACAATTAATATAATACATGGTACAAACCAAACAAGCTATTAATCAATAATAACAGAAAACCTTTCTTCTAAGCATTTGTCAAACCCGCAAGCCAAACCAGTATCTTAGCTTTTTCATACAATGAACGCGGAAATTGATCATTAACAATTAATTAACATTAAACATCTTATATTTAAGAACACTTTTTATAATTACAATCAGTATATGACAATATGACTCGAAAAACATTTATGATTTTTCTGTTTTGATTATAAAATTTTGGAAACGCAAAATATTAAAAAAGAAGGTGCATTAAACGGAAACAAAAAATGTGAATGTCGGGTGTATCTAAAACAAAGTTTTGGAGAATCAAACATACTTCAAAACGCGATTTTTGTATGCATAATACAAAACGACACACATCAACTTATCATTTCTCGCCACGACAACCGCTTTGGTACTAGCAACGCTACAATGTCTGCTATTATTATACGAAATATTTTGCTCATAGTCTCATACATAAAGTTATCTAGCATAAAAATCTAGCTATCTGTAAAGCTATTGTAACAGAAAATGATGATCGGAAAAATTGTTCGTCAGAAATCATGATTGCAGGGTACCCGCCGCTGCAACGCGCGGGTACCCTACTAGTTAATATGTAATGTATTCTAATTATTTGTAATACAGTGTGTATCTAAGCTTTTAACTGGAGTTTCTAATAATCATATTCTCGACGTTTCCTATAAAAGTATTCTCTAAGTTTCTAACATAGATGTATTTCTAACTATGACACGCACAAAAGAAGAGAGGCTTTTAGAAAACGAAAAACCAGTAACTTGCCAAAATTATAACTAAAACTGCCAAAGATAATTAATTTTCTCTAAGAGAACGAAAAAGATAATGGAGTAATAGGCATTCATAATTGTCACGTGATATATACAAGTTGAGCACCGCTCTGTCAAGGCGTGAAGGTGGAAGCTGCGAGTTCGAGCCCCGTCAGTCCCGGCGCCGGATTCAAAAGATACATCAATTCATATCTCCATTTTATGGGAAGAAGGGGCGGGGAGAGGAGGGGGGGGGGGGGGGGGGGGGGGGGGGGGGGGGGGAAGGGGGATTGTAGAGATATTTCCAAATTATCACAAAACGATACTTCTCTGGTGCTACTTCTCAGAGATAAAATATAGATTTCGTCGTAACCAATTAACAATTAGAAGCATGTAAACCATTTCATTGTACCGACTGACCTATACCAGTTCTGACCTATCTAAATTTCTCAAGTTCTACCCAATTAGTGATGGACATTATAGTCGAAGTCGATGTAACGTAACTTGTCCTGATTGGACATTAAAATTCAATTTGATATCTTGAAGTTGACATTTGATCGACTATAATATTTGAATGTGTAAAATGAAAATGTTAACCAATGAAAATGTATATTTGGCAACTGAAATCCCAAAAAAATTTCACCCTTAACTAGCTCATTAAACCCATACATATTGTCGCGTATGTGTGGTTGTGCATTTTGTAACAATTCTATACACACAAACTTTTTCATGAAAGCATCAATGATACAGATTTACATACGTCAGTTTTTGACAAGGAAATTGAATGAAGTGAAGCAATAGATGTAGGAAAACTAACCCACTGACTGCAGAAATGTGATAGCCACATAAATCTGAGGCTCCAGCTAAAGCTTTCCTCCACTTGTTCACTTTATCCATCTCTGAACTAAACTTCTCCTCGTGTTCCTCAAACGCCATTGCAAAGTCTCTTTTCTGTCCACGCACATCGGATGGATCAACATGGTAGAACACCGGTAACACTTTTTGTCCCATCTTATCTTGGCATTCCATAATTTTGGCCAGCTCATTCAAACACCACGGAGAATTGGCATAATTTTTAGAAAATACAACCACAGCAAACCTCGATTCATCAATGGCTTTCAGAAGTTCTGTTGAGACAGAATTCCCTCCACGAAGCATCTCGTCGTCTTTGAACACATTTATTCCTTTTTGAATTAGAGCCGCATAAAGATGATCGACAAAATTATTACGAGTGTCTTCTCCTCTGAAGCTTAAAAATACATCATGTGTCCATCCTCTTGTTGGTGGTACAGAAGAAGATGAAGACGAAAAAGACTTGGGATATTCCATTGAGATACTCAAAAACTTAGAAGCCGTTTAATTTGTAGAATTGATGCTGGAATTTGTTAAGGTAGTTGGAACTTGTCGCACATCTGGTAAAGGATTCTGTTTAAAATGTTCTTTTTAATGCTGTCATTCCCAAACGAAACTGGAAGATAGCCACCTGTCAACAATTCTACATAAGTTTAGTAATTATATCAACATTGTCCAAGGCAAGTTGAACACTATAACTAAAACTTACAACTATATGCTAAATGCTGCAATAATTATGACTTTCGTTTAGGGGGTGCTTAGGATTGCTTACTAATACTTTTTTTTTCCTTTTCTAGAAGACATCAGGCCATATTGATTTTGGGAATATGCAGTTACAGATTTCTTACTCCAAACAACATTTTTCACTTACAAATAACTCGATAAGTATCTTATTTTTGTTTAAAAATCTCAAACACCCTTCAAAACTGCTTATCGGGTCTATCAGAATGCAAGCTGATGAATAAGCCAGTTACAAACACACTTTACAAATGATTCGCATCACATACTCAATACGGCATCTCCTTATCCGCATCACAACATTTCCGGCTGCCGTGAAGGAAAACGAATTTTTTCGTCCGAACTAAAATGCTACTACATACTACATAGATTTTGTAGCACTTACCAATTAGGCACTATCTATAGATCAGTATTACGTAGATGAAAACAACTATAAATACTAATAGCATTTTATTGTATTTATCAAATTCAACAATATCAATTTATGAAAGTCAACCCTCAAACCAAAACAAATTCCGAAATGGATCAATACTTCCACACCAGTTTTCAAATACAAGAATCTCATTTGATTAACTATGAGCAATCTAACATTTGGTTAAATAATAACATAATCACATATAAAAAATTCGATTTGAGGTTATAAAATAAATTACTTACTTGATTCGATCGGAATTGTTGGAACAAATGGCGAATCAAAACAAAATGGAACATATCATGTCGATTAATGCTTTGTGCATCTAATTAGTTTGACTTTAAGCGGGTGTTTTGACTTACTTTTGTTGGTTTGTGCTTATGAGTTCTGACTTTTTAGTAAATTACATGGATGGTTCATGTGGGTTGCCTTCGCTTGCATTCTTGCAAGTTGTATTACGGGTATGTTTGACTAATCAAGCAAGAGGTAAGTTTGAGTTTCTTTCGGTCTGTCGCGTAGTATGGCGGGACATTTTGGAATACATGTATTTTTTTTAACATCCTAGGTTAATTTGGTTGTTTGACCAGCTAGATGTATCGAGTAGGATACGCCGTATTGAGTATTGAATGTACGTATTTTCTTGTGAAGTCCAGGCACTGATACGCCGTATATTTTTTGCTGGATACGGCGTGTTAAGTCACAAATAAGCAATCTTCAAATATCATCGTTTAAGCTTCAAAATGTGCGTCTTTAGCATGTCTTCACAAAACACCCCGTAATTACTGTAATTAACAACTTTAAGCAATTAGGTAACAATTCTTGCAATAATCACATAAAAGTGGATAATTTACTTGGTGATATAAGATGGTTACTGGAAAGTTAGTTGTTGTACTTACCGGTGCAGGTCGACTAGTGTCCTTTTGTTGTGGCTCAGCGAGTCGTCTGGTTGTGAATGTGTTCAGTTCTTTATTCATCTCTTGTCTCGTACTGTTTAAGGACGCATGGTCCGCATTGGGTTTGCTTGACTAGGGCTATGTTATTTGTGATTGATATTTTGTGGGTTATTAATTTTAAGCTGTTATGTGTTGAGGCTTATATATAGATGATACTTTTTTTAGATACAAATAATTTTAGTTTTCTTTCGTTGTTTAGGTAGCTTGTGAAGACAAATTCGAGCTTGTTGACGACAAGTACAAAAGTAGGAAGATAATAATGGTATACAGTCTCGTTTAATTGTTCAAGAATAGTGGAAGATTAGTTGTGAAGAATGATGTTTTGTAAACATATTTATAAATCTTTTATATTAGTTTGCGAATGATTTGCTCTGCAGATTTAAGTATGTTAAGTTGCAGATTTAACAAATTGTTATCTATTTGTAAGTGTATTAAAAATACAGGGTAAGAATTGTAAAATCAACAAAAGAAAAAGCGTATAAAAATAGTCATGTTTTAGAGTGTGCAGTTTTTATCATTTCCCCACACTTCTTAGCGTGAACATGTGAATTGTTTATTCACACACATAAGCGTGTACTTTTCTATCATTTCTCCACACTTTCTAGCGTGGAGTGTTTAAATGTTTCTTCACGGTCATAAATGTGTGTATTTTGTGACACCTATATACTCACACAAAAAGAATCATGGACTTTAAATTTTCACACTTTTAAGCGTGAAGATATAAGAATATAACCGTGTAAAATGAGATGCTTTGTTGTAGTGAAACTTGAATCACAGCATACAAAAACGTTTCAATCTGTAGTCATTAATATGATTTTATAAGATGCAATTACTTATATACGTACCCTTTTCAATTTAATAAGTAATTACTAAAATCCCTCATAATTAAAAAATATCAATGGCCATTATTATTTCTCACTTTTCAAACTAAAAATCTTCTCAATGGAACCAAAACCTTACAGATCACATATATATAATTGAAACTCGGTATGTTTAAAAATAATCATATAGTCAATATCTTAATTCATACAAAAATCAAAAGAACATCATAATGAAACTCGAGACATAAATATTATCAATCAACCTTAAATAATAAGTTCTCGCTACATCAAATTCACATTCATTTAAAATCAAAAGTTGGCGGCATAGGCAAATAAAAACTTAAAACTTCCTAGCTA
>BQNB010051819.1:0-40790 GCA_026074375.1 Tanacetum coccineum | reverse complement strand
ATTTGAAGGATTTGAAGCATCTTAAGGGAGGATTTGAAGCACAACTATAAGGGAGGATTTGAAGCATCTTAATCTTTTCATTCTTAAGAATGCTTCTAAAGAAAATTGTACTATTGTTGAGATTATGATGCAGACCAGAAACTCTACTAAATTCATCAAGAGACTTTTTTACAACTCTAAGAGAATCAGTATCCCCATTGTACATAACCATTAGATCATATACAAAGCACATGTGGGTGAGCTTAAGCTCACTACATCCATAGTGATACTTGAAATTCTCTGCCTCATGGACATTCTTAATCATAATCATGTTAAAAGCCTCTATGACAAGAGTAAAAAGGTATGGAGAAATAGGATCTCCTTGTCTTAATCCTCTGCCACCTTTGAAGTATCCTTTAATTTCCCCATTCACACATATTGAGAAGGAAGCTGTTGTAATACAAGTCATAATCCAATTGATCATGGTATCATGGAACCCTACAATTTGTAGAACTTCTTTTAAAAAGTCCCAATTGATAGTGTCATAAGCTTTTTAAAGATCAATCTTCATAGCACATCCCTTAGCACCATTCTTCCTATTGTACCCTCTTAGTAACTCCTGAGTGATGAGAATGTTGTCTTGTATATGTCTACCAGGGATAAAGGCACTTTGATTGAGCCTCACAATCTTACTCAATCCAAGCTTGATTCTGTTAGTCGGGATTTTATTAATGATTTTGTACATGACATTGCAGCATGAAATAGGCTTGAAATCAAACACCTTACACTAGTACAAAAAGTGGTATTGGTCACACCAAAAATGTGTGACTCTATACATATAGTCACATACGCGAAAAGTTTTGTGTGTGACAAAAGGTCGCGCGACCGTAGGTCACCTACGGTCACGAATTCGAGTTAGTCACACATAAGAAAGCTTTAGTGTCCGTATCCACGTTTTTTGTGTGACTAAATAGGTACAATTTAGTGATCGTAAACAATGTACAACCAACAAAGCATGTTTTTTGTATATTTAGTCACATACAGTTAAACATAGAGTGGCCAAAAGTGTTAATATGTGTGACCATATGGTGTTTAAAGTGAAGAAATCTGTATTTTGTGTGACTATTGTTCATCCAATGGCCGCATGAATTTTATGTTTGTGTGACCTTTTATAATATTTAGCCACATAAAGCATGTTTGTTTTGGGTATTTAGTCACATACAACTAGGCATAAAGTGACCAAAAGTGTGACCATATGGTATTTAAATTGAAGAAATGTGTATTTTGTATGACTATTGATCATCCAATAGCCACATGAATTTGAGGTTTATGTGACCTTTTGTAATATTTAGCCACATAAATCATGTTTTTTGGGTATTTAGTCACATACACGTAAGCATAAAGTGACCAAAAGTATTAATAAGTGTGACCATATGATGTTTAAATTGAAGAAATGTGTATTTTATGTGACTAATGTTCATCCAATGGCCACATGAATTTTATGTTTGTGTGGCCATTTGTAATATTTAGTCACACAAAGCATGTGTTCTTTGGGTGATTTAGTCACATACCAATTAAGCATAAAGTGGCCCAAAAGTGTTAATAAGTGTGACCATGAATGGTGTTTAAATTGAAGAAATGTGATTTTGTTGACTTAATATCAACCAATGGTCACATGAATTACGTTAGTGTGGCCTTTTGTAATATTAAGTTACACCAAACATGTTTGTTTTGGGTATTTAGAGTCACATATAATTAAGCATAAAGATCCAAAAGTGATTAATAAAGTGTGACCCATAATATGGTGTTTTAAAGAGTGAAGAAATGTGTATTTGTGTTGACAAATGATCCACAATGGCCACTATGATTTTATGTTTGTGTGTGTAAACACCACCACAAATTGGTCGCAAAAGCGGAATAAGGGTCCGGGTGTTACTACGTTCAATAGATCAATAACACAAGATAATATATAACGACTATTTAAAAGTCGTTTAAAACCGATACATTGGATTTCACAAAGGTTTGATACAAAAAGCCAAAGCTTAACTTTTTTCCAGAGTAATATTACAAAGATACTTGGTTAACAAACATAAAACCACCAAAACATTAGCAATGACTTTCCCAAAACAAAATCACCATGTATCCTGGCACCTTATGCTTACTGATACTCCTGAAAAACATTGCTTAAAATGTCAACATAATAGTTGGTGAATTCATAGGTGTTTGATAAATCATAATATGCAGACCGCAAGGCTTTTTCCCCGGATAATGCATCAAATTGCATACATCACAAAACTAGATTACATTTACACTAAGCCAAGACACTTAGAAGCTCTACAATCTTTCTGGCAATTAAAATAAAATGCAATTATTACGCCCATACTGATTTCTAACCTAAACATCCTAATATTCAACAGTGCTATAATATTCATTCCTAGGTGATAGCTATAGTCCCGCCGAAGCGGGAGGTTCGTTTCCCGAAAAGATCTAATAAATAACATTCGTGCTCACATAATGTAATTCTCCAATTAATCTAATGTACTTGACAGTTCATGGAACATGGGACTATACTAGGTTATCGCAACTATAGGCAAACAATAGTAATCAATACTTGCGTCCAATTATAAAAAAGCATATTCCCCCTATAAATTATAAAATCATTGAAAAAGTAAAAATGTGGGGCTATGACTCACCTTTAGTTCTGATAATACCAAATATCGCAGATAAAGCGCACATAAAAGATCGAATGACATATAAATTAACAAGGCGTATAAGGTACCGGTACTTGAATATAATCCTGATAGTTTTTACGATCGTACCCCCTTTCGTTAGGAGCCTATCATATTTAGAGCGTCATGACATACGTTCGAGGAGTTAGGACACTTTAAATCGAAAATCCAACAACTCGACGAACACGACCATCCGAAGAGGCCTCATTATGAAACTCCCAAGTAATATAGTACTTAATAACACACATAAAAGTCTATATAGTTCAAATCACCAACTAATGGATTTGGTAAAATTACCGGTGTTAAAGTACGTTTATATGTTACCTATTTATTAAAACTAGCAAAACTTTTGCGTTTTTAGCCGATTTTAACGTTTTCTTATGCCCATCTTATTCGTATTAGGACAAGTTATCAAAATTGACATTTTCAATATTTTGACTCCTCTAGGTGAACAGTAACTTTTTACAGATCACCGATCAGACTAGACTTTTATTTAAATTGAGTATTCTTAGTCGAAAAACCCTAAATGTCGTATTTTATTCGTTTTAGCATCCGTTTATTTACTAACGATCATTCGAGGACGTTTCTCATTTATGAAAGTTCTATAAATTTTATGAGTTACAAAATATACTTTCTGTCATGACTATTAACTCAAAAAAATAGTTTTATAACGTTTTAATTGTCGTTTAAACACGCGAAATTTCCATAACTCATTCGTTATTAATTGAAAAATTACGATTCTTAACTCAATTCGGAAAACCTAAAAATATGTATTATTTTATTAAAAATATCAAACTTGCTGTTTGAATACTGTTTTAAAAAAATATTTATAAAAATTCTTTTATAAACCGTTTACTTCTCTATAACTTGTTTATAAACCATAACTTTTTTCGTTAATGTTCCGTTGACAAGTTTCTTTCTTACTTTTTCGGAATCGTCGTGAAATGTATTATCTTATAAAAATATAAAATAAGTATATTTATATAACACTTTTGGACAGAATGTTTACATGACATTCATAAGTCCATTTTTGCCTAGTTTTTATGTTTTACCTCTTTATACTTTTTACATAATAACCATAAGTATACAAGTCTTCTCATACTTGTTAAAATCCTTAGTTTAATGATATATATCAATAACGTGATAGGTCCATAGTTAACCTTAACATGTCACTTGTATTTCTTTTACTTGAAACATATTAAGAAACTTTTAAAAACCCTAATTTGTAGTTCATCATTTTTACATCAAAATATCATGTACAATATTTTATCATCATTTTTAACATGATATATGTAATAACAGAACATAAATAAAAGTAATCCATGTGATCATTTCAAGTAAAGATCTCATTTTCATTATAAAAATCCTAAATTGTGATTAACTAACATAGAATAACCAAAATGCATGAAAATGAAAATCATAAGAACAAAAAGGTTTCTAGTAGACCTTATGATGTGTGATGATGATGATAATTAAGTGCTAAACCCTTGTTTAGCCACAAAACCAAAGCTTGCAAGAAGAAACCCTAGATTAGATTTAGAAAACCCTAATCTTTCCTTTCTTGATTAATACTTGAAAAAGGTTAGCCAATGCTTGGGATCACCTAGAATCTTCTTAGAATGGATGTGTAAAAGAAGGGTATAGGTTGAAAAAATAAAACTTATGTATGGGGTTATATGTGGGTGAGGGAATTGAACCGGGGCTCTATGTGGGCACAAAAGGGAGTTAGAATTTTTTTGCTAAAGTTTTTTGCTTGTATTAGTTTACTTGCATGATATACTAGATATAATTAAATAATCTGATGGCCAAAAAGGTGCAATAGTTAGTCAAGGAAGATAGTAAGATCTTAGGGATGGGTCTTGGTCTTGGTCAAAGAGACAAGGCATGGGCTAGGTTTAAATGCAAGAGATGTACATTTGACCAAAGTGGATTTTTTTGATATATCTTTGTATCATTTGCCATAAATTCGGCTAATATAAGATAGGTGTGATGTTGTTGAGTAATTTTTATGCATTGGGTATAAATGTGGGTATTTGTTGAAGCGTAGAAAAGTTTTGGTGGTTCCGGATATTCCTAAACGTAATTTATCGCGAAAAGTATACATTTTACGTATCCGATAAAAATAAAATGAACAAAGTTAATAATTATTCTCAAAATAATTATATAAACCTTGCTTGATGTAAACATTTAATTGTTTGATGCCCGTTTACATTGAATGCTAATTTTTAGCTTACGTGATATAGCTTTCACATTTATGAATTATAAAGCAAATGCGTACAATACAAAAGGTACATTGGGGATTTATATCGACCGAAACAATGACTTGAAAAACACAGGGTGTATAACTTCCCCTGTTAAACTGACCTTGTCCTCAGGCTGCCTGATGCAAGCCTTTGACGACAGGGGTGGTCTTTGGTGAAGAGGTGTGGATAAATTTCTTCTTGAATTGGTCTACACGTACCCATGTGAAACACAGACCTCTCTTGGAGTATTCCAATCGAACCTTTAGACAAATGGGATCCGACTTCGCTTCAACCGTTTACCTTCATGGCCCACTATTTCTACCAGCTCCTCAAAAAAAATAGAGTTTGTCGTCCAAATTAAGTCCATCCAACGAAACGGCTAATGGCTCGTCGGCATGACACTTTTTCAGGTTGGACACATGCAATGTATTATGAACTCTGCTCAATTCTTCTGGAAGTTCAAGCTTGTAAGCAACCTCTCCAACCTTTTCTAACACCTTGAAAGATCCAACATACCTAGGGTTTAACTTCCCCCGTTTGCCAAAACGTACGACCCCTTTCCAAGGCGAAACTTTAAGCATAACTTTATCCCCGACTTGGAATTCTATTGGTTTACGCTTCAAGTCAGCGTAACTCTTCTGTTGATCACGAGCGGCTTGCATCCTTTGCTTGATCTGGATGATTTTCTCAGTGGTCTCTTAAATTAGTTCTGGACTGAGTATTTGAGCTTCTCCAACTTCAGTCCAACAAACAGGTGAACGACACTTTCGACCATAAAGTGCTTCAAATGGTACGGCCTTGATGCTGGCGTGATAGCTATTGTTATATGAGAACTCGCTAATGGCAAATGGTTTAACCCACCCTTTCCAAAGTCGTTTGCATAAGCACCAGCATATCCTCGAAAGTTGATGGTTCCTCTCGGCTTGGCCCGTTTGTATTTGTGGATGGTAACGCAGTACTCATATCCAAATCTTACCCAAAGCATTCTGAAGTGGCCTCTAGAAATTAGATGTGAATCTCGGGTCACGATCACAAATGATTGAGACAGGTATTCCATGTCTCGTGACCACCTCCTTCAGGTACATTCTTGCAAGTTTATCCAAAGGATCAGTCTCTCTCATTGGTGTGAAGATCACAGATTTAGTGAGTCGGTCAACGATCACCCAAATGGTGTCATAGCCTTGCGATGACTTAGGAAGCTTTGTAACAAAATCCATGGTGATGTTGTCCCACTTCCATTCAGGTATCTTAGGTTGTACCAACAATCCTGATGGCCTTTGATGTTCGGCCTTGACCTTAGCACAGGTCAACACATTGCTAACATAGGTGGCAATATCGGCTTTCATGTTGGGCCACCAATATAGTTTCTTCATGTCTTGGTACATTTTGTTAGAACCCGGATGTATAGAGTACTTTGATTTGTGGGACTCGTGCATGATTACGGTCCGTAAATCTCCATAACAAGGTAGCCAACTCCTGCCATTGAGGCACAGGGTTCCATCCGCACGTGGTTCCAACTTTTGTTCCCGAATCGCTTCTGGGAATTTAGCATTTTCAATCAACATTCCCCCAACGTCTTCACTCTTGATGTTTTCTGGTTTCCGTGCTTCAGTCTGAGCATTCAAGATTTGCTTAGGAAGATCCAAGCTAATAGTCATGACTAAGGCTCGAACTCTTAACGGTGGTTCTCGTTCTTTCCTGCTCAAAGCATCAGCAACGACATTTGCTTTCCCTGGGTGATAACGAATATCGCAATCGTAATCACTAAGCAACTCTAACCATCGGCGTTGTCTCATGTTCAGTTCCTTCTGATCAAGAATGTGTTGTAAGCTCTTATGATCAGTGAACACTGTACACTTGGTTCCATACAGATAGTGCCTCCAAATCTTTAGAGCGAACACTACTGCTCCAAGTTCCAGATCATGAGTAGTATAGTTCTTCTCATGGATCTTTAACTGGCGGGATGCATAAGAAATCACTTTTTCTCTCTGCATCAATACAGCGCCCAAACCCTTCTTTGAAGCGTCGCAGTATGCGATGAAATCTTCGCTTCCTTCAGGTAATGCAAGGATTGGTGCACTGCACAACTTTTGCTTCAACAGTTGAAAAGCTGCTTCTTGTTTATCGCCCCACTCAAACTTGACCTTCTTTTGAGTAAGCTTAGTCATTGGTTTGGCGATCTTTGAAAACCCTTCAATGAATCGTCGATAATACCCAGCAAGACCTAAAAACTGACGAATCTCCGTTGGTGTCTTAGGAGATGCCCAATCTTTAACGGATTCGATCTTGGCTGGATCCACATGAATGCCTTTATTATCAATCACGTGACCGAGGAACTGTACTTTGGGGATCCAAAATTCACATTTGGAAAATTTTGCATACAACTCCTCTTTCTTCAACAACTCCAATATTATCTTCAGATGCTCTTCGTGCTCTTGCTTGCTCTTGGAATAGATCAAAATATCGTCAATAAAGACAATTACAAATTTGTCCAGATAAGGTTTGCACACTCGGTTCATGAGGTCCATAAACACAGCAGGTGCGTTTGTCAAACCAAACGGCATAACTTGAAATTCGTAATGGCCATAACGAGTTCTGAAGGCAGTCTTCGGAATGTCTTCTTCTCGAACCCTCAATTGGTGATAACCTGACCTTAGGTCGATTTTCGAGTAGACACTCGACCCTTGAAGCTGATCAAATAAATCATCAATTCTTGGGAGCGGATAACGGTTCTTCACCGTTAGTTTATTCAATTCCCGGTAATCAATGCACATCCGGAATGATCCGTCTTTCTTCTTGACAAACAAGACCGGAGCTCCCCAAGGTGAGGAACTGGGTCTTATAAAGCCTTTATCGGACAGCTCTTTCAGTTGCTCAGATAACTCTTTCATCTCGGAAGGCGCCAATCGATAAGGTGCCCGTGCTACAGGTGCAGCACCAGGTACCAAATCAATTTGAAACTCCACTTGTCGAGTCGGAGGAAGACCCGGCAAGTCCTCAGGAAATACTTCGGGAAAGTCTTGAACTATTGGTACGTCCTCAAGTCGCTTCTTCTCCGACTTGTCTTCAACCTCTTTTGCAGTGACATGTGCCAAAAAGATAGGAAATCCTTTTTCCATGTACTTCTGCGCTTTAGTGCACGAAATGATGTTTAATCGTGTCACATTTCCCTGAGTACTTCCATCACCGTGTATGATTAAGGTTTTATTTCTCCAGGGGATGCGAACAATCTTCTCGGCACATACAATGACCGCTTGGTACTTCGCCAACCAATCCATACCGATTATAGCATCGAAACTACCAAGTTCTACAGGCATTAAGTTTATGTGGAATTGGTGGTTTAGGAAGTTTAATGTGCAACCCTTAAGTATAGTGTTTAACCCAATTATTCTCCCGTCAGCTAGTTCGACATCATAATAATGATCTAGGGTAGATGGCGTGATGTCAATTTGGGAGCTAAATGTAGTAGACACAAAACTTCGATCGGCACCCGTATCAAATAAGATATAAGCATAGCGGTTGTTTAGAAGGAACGTACCCGCAACGACGTTGTCTGGGTTTGCCCCCGCATTTCCAACCACATACACCTTCGCTGGAGCCCTGTCATTTCCAGCTTGATTACCACGGTCATTACCACGGTTGCCTTTGTTGTTTTTCATCCTTGACAATCCTTTTTGAAGTGTCCCCCTGATCTCCGCACTCAAAACAAAGTAGGTTTCTGACCCAATCCGTTGCCCCTTCTGTTGTATTGTTGTTGCATTTTCTCGTACCCCTACAGTCACGAGCGATGTGACCGTACTTGTTGCATTTATAGCACTTTGGAGCACACGGACCTTCATGATTGTAAATTTTTTTTTTTTTAACTGAACATAAAGGTTTTAGATCCGGCGTATGATTTCCTGTCACTATTTCTGCATGTGCATTGGCCTGATGTTCCTGCCTCTTATATTGTTGTTGTTGTTGATTCGATTTATTTCGGGAAGTGATTTCAAACTTCCACTTGTTTTCAGCTTGTCCTTTCCGCAATGGTACTAGACTCTCTTAGTCATGCAGTTCAGTGGCCATTTTCAATACCCTTCCTTGCATGTCCTTTGGCTTTTGAAGCAACCGATGTTCCATGAGCATGTCAGGCAATCCCCCGACAAATAACCTTTCATTGACTGACTCTCTGGGTCAACCTTGTCAATCTCTTCTGGGAACATTCTGGAACACATCAAAGCTAGTTGCTGAAATCGTCGACTATAGGCCACCACATCGGTGCCTTTGACTTTAAGATTCCACATCTTAGTCTCAATCTTCTTGATCTCACTCCTTAGGCAGTATTTATCAGTCATCATTTTCTTCAGTGCTGCCCATGGCATGGCATGAGCTACTTCTGGAGTAGTGGTCTTAACATGAGAATTCCACCATGTAAGAGCATCGTCTTGCAGAGTGCAAGTCGCGAATTTGACTTGACTAGTTGCTGGGTAATTGCTAATGCTAAACACAGACTCCATTTTCTCAAACCATCGAGTGAGTCCGACGAATCCCTCAGTGCCTTTGAAGTCCAAAGGTTTGCATTTCAAGAATTCAGAGTAAGAGCATTCGCGAGCAGTTTGGGCTAGCCTTAGTCCTGAACCATTGCTATTGTAGCCATTCCTAACCCTGCTTGCTTCTGCTTCAGCCATTGCAGCAGCAACTCCCTGGTCAATTAAGGCCTGAAGTTGTGCCTCAGTAACAATTGTGGTTGTTGGGGCTGGTGTAACTGGTGAGACTCGGGTTGACCTCGTGGTTCTCTTTGGTGCCATTTTCTTCAATCACAAGAAAATACAATACCCGTTAGATTTCAATCATAACGTGACATAACATATGCATCGTAAATAAGATCACATCACATAGTGAAGTATACAACCAACACAAGATCGACATAACATAATACATCCATTCCATATATAATCTAGAAATATACATGATCTGTTTGGTACATAATGCTTCCCTATCGCTAGGTTACAAAATGAAAATCAACATAGAGCCCTACTAGCCGGGAGTTACCCGTAATACTTAGTAGGCTATACAGGATAGCTAATCAAAACAAAAGATCTATACAGGATAGCTTATCCAAAACCAAAAGATCTATACCGCCTGCTAGCTGGGAGTAACCCATAAAACTTAACAGACTGCATAGTACATACAATCATAACCGAAGTCTAGGAACTGCTACCAGTGTCCTCCAATGTGTCAACGCGTGCTCCAGCCTCTAGGGCCTGGGTACGCATGATATACTGAACAGCAAGATCATCTGCAGCCTGACGCTGCCACTCGTGGCGACGCACCTCAGTCTCTAACACTGTAACTCGTGCCTCTAATGCCCTACAGTGAGCCTCAGACCTAGCCAAGGCCTGACGAGTCTCCATACCTTCTTGCTCGTAAGCAAGTCTCTCTCTCCTCAATACCTCAATCTCAGCTCTCACAGCTGCATGATCCTTCTGGGCATCGTGATGTCGTGTGCAAAACTCTGAACTCTCTCTAGTGCAAACATCTACCTGGTAAGTGACCCTCCTGTTGACCAACTCTAAGGCGGTCATAATCCTCCTCTCAGTATCTAGGAGTCTGGTCTCTATAGTGGGTCCTGGCTGTCTCGCAGCAGCAGCAGAACTCTCTCCAATCTCACACCCAGGTCTGGGAGTAGTAAGTAGTAGTCTCTTCCGAGGCGGCGTGTCAGCCTCGGGAATATCAGCTCTGCGGCTAGTAGATGGTGCAGGTAGAGGGATAGGTAACAATGGTGGGGTCCCTGATGGGTGTAGTGAATGATAGTAGGCTGATGCTACATCTCTCATCTCAACCTCGAGTGCTCTAGGACTAAGAGGTCGAATACGTGGAGATAAAAAGAATGGTGGTAGTAGAGGTGTAGGTGCCTCATCCTCAGCTGGCACTAAGTCCTCAGGATGCTCAGGCTCCGGAATGTATACTGGTACATGATCCTCCAGCTCCATGGGATCAGGTATATACTCTGGAGAACGTGGTGCCTGCTCCAACAACTGTCGGGCAGCCTCCTCGTAAGGATCCTCAGATGGAATACTCCAAGATCGTGCCTCAGAGTGAACAGAAGTATAGGTAACGGCAGAATCAGCTGACATGACTACTGTGACCAGCAGAAACAACCGTTATATGAGTAATATTATGATAGAGACTCTATAGCAATATACATTTATATCATAACATGGATAGTCAAATATGAATGCATCTAGATCCAACCAACTAATGTCATACAAGTCGTGTAATGCATGAATGTATGCACATATGTATGTCCCGTGTAAAACCCCGTTGTATGAATTCTTTGTTTGAAAATGGTTATAGTCCAGCAAAAACATTTGACCTGGTTCTCTATAACCTTGGCTCTTGATACCAATCTGTAACACCCCCAAATTGGGTCGCAGCGGAATATGGGTCCGGGGCGTGTTACTTCTCCAATCAATAACACAAGATATATATAGAACGCACAAAAAGTCGTATTGGAAAACGATACATTGGATTTAAAAAAGTAATTGGTTACATAAGCCCGACTCTTAACTTGTTCCTTGATTCAAAATACAAAGATTTTCAGCCATAACAGATAACAAATGAAATGCGACAAAATCTTTAATGCCATGTCATCCCAATTCAAACCACCAATGTATCCTGACTCTTGCATACTGATCCCCTGAAAAAAACATTGCTTTAAAACGTCAACAAATAATGTTGTTGAATTCATAGTTTGAATAATTCATATATTGTAGGACCACAAGATCTCCCCAAGTGTATGGATAATGCAACAGTATGCAGATATCATATAAATGTAATTACGTTGCTCAAGCTCAAGACCACAGACGCATGACGTATGTGATACAAATAAAATGCCTTCCATTGCCCGTGTGATGTTTCTAACCCGCCAACATCCTATATTCGACATGGTATAACGTTCGTTGTTCAGTTGATAGCTAAATCACCCGCACGGGTTGTCAAAACCCAATAGATCTATTCATAACATTCGCGCTCACAGTCCGTATTTGAACAGTTCATGAATGGCTCAATTGGGTTATCGCTACTTAGGCAACATGTAATCATAATAAAAAACTTAACCATTGTTTCGAGTTGTAAAACATGCATGTTTTTTCACCCCAAAAACTTTGTAAAACAAAAGCATGTAAAATGTGGGGCTATGAACTCACCTTGAGTTCTGATAATCCAAATATCGCAGATAATACGTCACGTAAAAGATCGAATGCAACCTAAATTATCATAGGTCGTATAAGTACCGATCACTTAATGAGATACGAAAATTTAATATTATCCTATAGTTCTACATCGTACTATCGTTCGGGCTATCATAATTAAAGAGGTCATGACATGACGTACGAGGAGTTAGGACACTTTAAATCATAAATCCAACAACTCGTCGATACGCCATCCAAGAGGCCTCATAAATGAAACTCCTATAATATAGTACTTCGAGTAACCACATAATAATCTATAAGCTCAATCACCAACTAATGGTTTGGTAAAATTGTGTTTAATAAGTTAAAACGTTTAATAATTACCGTTTTAGTAAAACTGGCGTAACTTTCGCGGTTTTTAAGCCCGATTTCCCGCGTTTCTTATGCCCATCTTTCGTATCAAGACGAGTTATTTATATATTGACATTTTCGAATTTCGGACCAACTGTGAACAATAAAAATTACTGTTCACATCAGACCTTATAATATTTTTAATTGATTTAATGTCGTAAAGACCCTGGTAAACGTCGTATTTTATTCTTTATAGCTCCGATTTTAGTGATTCTTTCGAGACGTTCTCGTATTGAAGTTCAATATGTTTATGGAGGTTACAAAAATATAACCTTTCAGTCATGAAGATAGTAACTTTTATAAAAATAGTTTTATAAAAGTATTAATTGTCGTAAACTTGCGAAATTCATAACTCGTTCGTTATTAATTGAAAAATTACGATTCTTATCATTTTGGAATCCTAAAAATATGTGTTATTTGTTAAAAATATCCACACTTGCTGTTTATATAATTTTTATAAAATGTTTTTTATAAAATACTTTACTACTCCCCGTTGATTAACTTATAACTCCGTTTTAAACGTAACTTTTTCGTAATAATCCTTTGACAAGTTTCTAACCTTTTCGGATCCTTCGTGAGAATGTTTATCTTATAAAAACATACAATTGGATATGTTAAATGTCGAATTTGGACAGCAAAGTTATGGATAGGAGTTGTTAAGTCCATATATATCCTTGTTTTCATACTTTTCTACTTTTGTAACCCACCATATGTCTTATATTTCATATATTTTATACATTATCCTTATATTAGCAACCATACAACATTAAACATAGGTCCCCATAATTAACTTAACTGTCCATAAGTATTTTCTTTAACTTAAAAAATTATTATGAAACTATTAAACCCTAATTAATACATAATCATGTTTACACCAAAACAATATGATACAATATTTTATCATCCTTTTTAACATGATATATGTAATAACACAACATATATAAAAGTAATCCATATGATCATTTCAAGTAGAAATCTCATTTTCATGATAAAATCCTAAATGGTGATTTAAGCTATAAAGAATTATCATATGCATATAAATGAAAGTTGTAAGAACATAAAGAGTTCAAATGGACCTTATGAGTATGAAATGATGAGAAACAAAGTGCTAACCCGTGGTTTAGCTTACAACCCAAGCTTTTCACTTAAGAAAACCCTTATTTTTCTTAACAAAACCCTAGCTGTCCCTTGTTCTATGATATACTTGTAAAATTGGATTCCAATGGATGGAAACACCTCAAATGTCTTATAATGGATGTGTATAGAAGTGTATGGGTTGTAGAAAAAATGCTATGGATTTGGTTTGGTGCTTGCTTCTTGCCGTGAGCTAGTAGAGAGAAAAGGGAGGTGATTTGTGATTTTTACCAAGTGTATAAGCATGTATGTGATCTCTCATCACTAGATACATGTATATAAGGTGCAAGAACTTAGTCAAGGGACAAGGTATGGTGTAGGGATGGTCTTGGGCATGGTCTAAGTCAAAGGGACAAGAAATGACTAGGTGGTATGGTGTGGTTTTAATAAGAAGGCAGGCTATTATTAATGAGTTTATGGTGCCACATTTACCAAAAATGGAAGATATTCTTTATATCATTGCATAAAATCAGCAAACATGAGATATATAAGATATATTTGAGTACACATTATGTATTAGTATAAATGTGGTATTTTGTAGAAGCGTAGAAAAGTTATTTGTGGTTTCCGGGAGTGCCTAAACGTATTTTATCCGCGAAAACTTATACACTTTACGTATCCGATAAAAATAAAAATGAACAAGTTAATATTTATTACATAAAAAATTAATATAACCCCTTGCTTGATGTAAACATTTAATTGTTTTGATGCCCGTTTACATTGATACGCTAATTTTTAGCTTACCGATTTAAACTTATTCATGAAATCAGCAAGCAAACGCGTACAAGCACCTAAAAATTTTATAGTAGATTTATCGACGTCGTCATGACTTAAACACAGGTTGTTATAAAAAAAATGTTTGGAAATTTGGCTAAGAAGGAATATTCTTTGGAAAATGATTGAATCTTACAAAAAGTCATGTCTCAAGATGTTCTAATAACTGTGATGAATTCTATGTCTTTGAATAATGATTTTGTGAATGTGAATATGCAAAAGTGTGAATTGTGTAAAAAATGTTTGAATCTTGATGTTGAGCTTTCCAAATCAAAACAAGCATATAATGATCTTTTGAAAAATCATTCACAACTTGAAAAACATTGTATTTCTCTCGAAGTGTCAATGCAATTAAAACAAGAAGTTTTTCAAAACGATGAATCTTGCGTTAATCAAAATGCTGTTGCAATTCAAGAATATTTTAAATTCAATGATTTGAAAGCTCGGCTACAAGACAAAGACACGACCATTTCTAAGTTGAAGGATACCATCAAATCTTTGACAAAGAATACTAAGGAAAAGAATGTTAATCATGATAAATGTGATCTTGAGCCTATAAATGAGGAATTGGAGAATAGTGTGGCAAAATTACTTTCAGAAAACGAGCGTCTTTGTAATGAAATTAATCATGTGAAACAGGTTTTTAAAGATCAGTTTGACTCAATCAAAAAGACACGTGTTCGTCATAAAGAATAGTGTGACTCTTTAATTAACAAACTGAACTTAAAATCTGTGGAAAATAAGGATTTAAAAGCTCAAATTCAAGATAAGGTTTTTGTGATAACATCATTGAAAAACGATTTATGAAAATCAAAAGGGAAATAAATTGTTGAAAATGTTGTACATACACCTTCTGCTACCACTATTGCTCCAGGCATGTTCAAGCTTGATTTAGTACTGTTGCCTCATAGGTTATTGCAAAATAGGGAAGTTCACATATCCTATCTTAGGAACACTCAAGAATAAGCTAATATTCTTTGGGAAATAGTCAAACAAGTTAAGGCGAAACAACCTTTAGATGGCGATTTAGACCTTGCTTGTAAGTATGCCACAAGAATTCAAGAGTTGCTTGTATATGTTCAAGATACGTGCCCTAATGCGATAAAACCTAGTACTAAGAAGGTTGCTATTAAACCCATGAACAACGTCAAGAAAGTTAGGTTTGCTGAACCTCTCACCTCCTCAAGCAACATTAAACAGGTAGAGTCTTCTAATACTTCAGATTCTAACACACCTGTGTTGTCTTCTACAGGAGTGAAGTGTTCTACTAGTAATTGCGGATCAAAGCCTCCAGGAAATAAAAAGAATGATAGGATCTCGCAAACACCAAGTAGGAACAAGAAGAATAAAGTAGAATCCCAACCTAGGAAAGTTAATAAAATGAATCGTGTTGTTAAACCTGTTTGTGATGTTGATGTTAAGCAGTCTCTGTCAAATACGAATTTTGATATTCCCTGTGCTACATGTAATAAATCTATGTTTGATGGTGTTCATGATAAATGTCTTCTTGATCTTGTGCAAAATAGGAATAACCGTACTAAATCTGCTAAGAAACATAAAAAGCAAAATATTTGGAAACCTACAGTAACAACCCCAAATTTTCACCAATGGAATATAACAACCTCAAATTTTCATCAAGATATTATCTATCTATTACTTTATGGTCACCTTTTTACAGGGAAATTTTCGCTTTATTCCATTATGTAACCTAGTTTACATAACTAAAGTAAACGAGCTTATGTAACCTACCAATGCTATCTATATCTATGTTTATATCATGTAAACATCCTAATATGTCAATTCTATATCCTATTTTTACCAAGTACATTATCCATTTAACGTACCATTTACAACGTTACATCAAAACAAGCATTACACGTTAACGTTTATATCAAAACCCTAATTATATGTAATGTATACATATAAAATGAATGTGAAAACTTTCAAGCATGTGTACGAGTGTACAATGCACAATATTTGAATATCTTTTCCCTCCTAAATTAAGTTACAACTTTCTAAAGCTCAATGTACAAGTCAATAATGCAAGAAAGTCAAACTAGGTCATTTTACCTCCAAGTTCATTCTAATTTCTTACCACCACTTTAATACAAGGTTCAAGTACTCAATGCACAACATCTAAACCCTAAACCTAAACTCTAAGTCATCTAAAACCCTAAACCTTAAATGAAACCCTAAAACCCTAATTTCACTTTAAACCTAAAACTAAACCCTAAACCTTAAAACTAAGCCCTAAACTTTAATCCTAACACTAACCTTAATCCTAAACCATAACCCTAACTCGATCTAAAAACCCTAAATCCTAAGCCGAAACCAAACCAAACCCGCCAACCAACCCGACACCCCTTTATGTCATTTTGACCCATTTTTAAGCCAAGCTAGCATCCTAGCACCTCCCTTGCATCACCATGACCTCACTAGCAGCCAAACAAGCACCTTACAAGAACCTCCATCACCACCCTTAAGCTTCAAGGCTTCTCATCACCTCCTTGTCACCTCTTTTCTAGCCGAACTCCTCCAACACCTTCCACCTCTCTTATCTAGTTTCCTAGCTCTCAAGACTCATCTTTAGGCTTCATTGGTCATCACTCTACAGCCCCTAACCTTTAGCCACCAAGAAAACTTAGGCACCAAGGGTGTTTCACCCCTATATATAGCCGAATCCAAGAAACCATTCAAACATACCTCAAAACTCATCAAATACAACAATGGAGTCTTAAATCAGATCAAGGAGGATCAAATGAAGTCCCTAAGATCAGAATAGAAGCCAAGAATCAAGAAAAAGGAGCCCTTGAAGTCGTTACTAGGCGTACGAACTCAAAAACCCCATTTCGACCCATTCTAGCTCAAGTAAGCTTAAATCTTGTTTAATAAGCTTATAATCTGTATTAGAACTATCATAAGGTCTATTAGATCCTATATGAACTCTTGCTAAAGCCTTGAATCCTCAAACCCATGCGTTTTTTTATTAAAACCCTAAAAACGACCCGTTTTGATTTTCTAGCTAACAAATCCTTTTTCTAAACTATTGTTACATTAGAACATCTTATTTTTGCTTATTATAATAAGCTATAACTTGCAAATATTATTTGAAATCCTAAAATAAGCTTGCATGTCTTTTTGGACTTGATTTTTAAATTATTTCCATGCAAGGGGTATATATCGTAACTTTCTGAAATTTATAACTAAAGGGGCAGAAAATGTCATTATTCCAAAGTTATAACTATAGGGACCTATCTTGCCAAGTTTCAAAGTTAAAGGTTTAATATTTATATACTTATTATATAAATGAGTAAACTTGTAAAAGTTTATAAACCAAGGGTATATATTGCCATTTTTGCATTCTTAAAAATATAAAATATAATATTTTTATATAAATTATAAAAATGTATATTAATATTATAAAACTCGATTTCATTAAAACCCGACACATTACTAAAGAATCAAGGCCTCGATAGTTGCTCAAGGATTCACAGACATGAAGAGGGTTTATGATTTTTCGTAGGAATCATTTGACACGGTTGCTAGAATAGAGGCCATTCGTATCTTCGTAGCTAATGCCGCTCACAAGAATATGACAATCTACTAAATGGATGTCAAAACGGCTTTCTTGAATGGCGAGCTCAAAGAAGAGGTCTACGTTTCTTAACTAGAAGGATTTGTTGATCTGGATAACCCATCGCATGTGTACAAGCTCAACAAGGCTCTTTATGGTCTTAAACAAGCACCACGTACATGGTATGATATGCTATCAAGCTTCCTTATCTCTCAACAATTCTCCAAAGGTGCAGTTGATCCAACACTCTTCACACGACATGTTGGAAATGACATATTACTGGTACAAATTTATGTTGACGATATAATATTTGCATCAACTAATACTGCCATGTGTAATGAGTTTGCTAATCAGATGACCAGTAAGTTCAAGATGTCGATGATGGGGCATATGTCATTCTTTTTAGGATTACAAATATCTCAAAGTCCCGGAGGAGTCTTTATAAACCAATCTAAATATGCTTCTGAAATTGTTAAAAAATATGGTTTGCATTCTACTGATTCTATCGACACACCCATGATTGAAAACAAGAAATTGGATGAAGATCTACAAGGGAAACCAGTTGATGCTACACTTTACTGTGGCATAATTGGATCTTTAATGTATCTTACATCTAGTAGACCTGACCTTAACTATGTTGTCTGCTTATGTGCCCCAGGCTAAGCCTACCGAAAAGCACCTACAAGCGGTGAAACGGATATTTTGATACCTTAACGGAACCATTCACATGGGTCTATGGTACTCGAAGGATACCGACATGTCACTCACAGCTTATGCAGATGTCGATCACGCGGGGTGTCAGGACACTAGACATAGTACATCGGGAAGCGCTCAGTTCTTAGGTGGCAAATGGTAGATGGTTGTCAATAAAAATAAGCAAAAGAGCACTGCTTATTTCGAGTACAGAGGCTGAAATATATCGTCTTATTGGGTTCGTTGATCACAATCCTTTGGATGCTTCACAGCTAACAGATTATGCTTTCAATTCAATATGATCCATATGTATTGCACTGACAACAAAGAGTGCGATTGCTTTTGCTGCAAAAATGTTTATCATTTCAAGAGCTAAGCATTTGTATTCGCTACCATTTCATAAAGGAGCAAGTGGAGAATGGAATCGTGGAGCTATACTTTGTCCGGACTGAATACCAACTGGCTGATATATTTACTAAACCTTTGCCTCGAGAGAGATTTGACTTCTTGATCGATAAGCTAGGTATAAAAAGCATGTCTCCAGAAACGTTGAAACGTCTGGTAGAGGAAACAGACGAGTAATGGTGGTAACTAATATCCTGTATATATGTATATATGAAAACATAAAAATCTAAAAATATTTTCATTTTTATAAAAAAAATTCGAAAACAAAAGAAAAAATTAAAAAATAAGAAAAATAAATAAAAATATGTATCTGTAGCATGTCTTTTGAAAATCGATAACATTACGGCCTTAGAAATGTCATTTAATAATGATACGAGGCTATAAATGAAGTTCGAGCAGAAGTTTCAAAAGCTTTCAAAACATGCCAAAATGGCTTGCTATTATTTCAAATAGCAACCCGATCATCATCTTCAAGGCAAGTTTGTCGTCAAAAAGACAACTTGAGCTCATAACGAGAATTAATTTTCTCGGGAATGAATTACTTTATATTCATTCAAAGGCTTGTGATTACTTTGCATCACAACCCGTGCTTCTTATAATTCGTAAGTGTACGTGTCAATGCGCTTATGTGTCGAAATAAGAGAAATCTTATTTTCTTGGGTGTTGATTTTCAAAATATATAATAATCATCTTTCAGATTCAACAGATCTTTATTTTTCTAAGACAATTTTGAACCATCAAATAACGACTACAACTCTTTCAATAGAAAACGGGTCATTATTTGAGGGGGAGAAACTGTCAAAATCATCTTCTTCATAATTAATCATGTGAAAATCGAAAAAGTTTTAATCATATCGGGTGAAAAATTAAAGGGGAGTTGATAAATTTCAACTCAATCGGGTTTTATATGTTATATGTTTAATCTTGTTGGGGGTATTAATGCAAAATGTAAATTTGTTTCTTGATGTCTAAACTTTAAGGGCTAGTCTTGCAATTTAGGAAACTTAGTTTGCCTTAGGAAAAGTTTAAAAGAAAATTAGAAACTCCATTGAACCTCAGGGGGCATTTATTTTAAAACCCAAAAGTTTTAAACATAAACACCCCCTTCCCGTCACTTCCCTCTCGTCACACTATCAAGCTCACTTAAACCTTCATTGTTGATCTTCAAGAACTCAAGAAATCGCTCCATTCTCGTTTAGATCCTAAGGTACACACGTTTTAATGAGATAATACCCATATAAACTGACCAAACCTTAGATTTTAGCTTGAAAAACCCTAAAAACAACCTAACTTGAAGACACCTTAAAAAGTGGATGAAAAGTTAAATTGATTGAGGGGTTTTGGTCTATTAGGGGTCTAGTGATTGTACCCATAACAGCTTTTAATGAGGATAATTCATTCATGAGTTTTGAACGATTCTTAATATAAAAAAAAGTAAAAGTGGGTAAAAACTTGAAAACGTTTATGGGTTTGGGTTTAAAAAGGGTTATAAAGATTGTTTGAGTGTATTTGAGTGTTTGGTTACATGCTTACATGCTAAATTTTAAAATTTATGAGTTTTCGAGTTCATGAGGCTCGAACGTGGCTTAAATCAAGATATCTATGGTTAAATTGTAATTGAAAGATGTTAGAATGATAGAATGATGCTACATGATCATGTTTGAGTGAAGTTAGATGCCGAAAAGGGTAAAAATTGCTATGAAAATGTTTTGAACATGCGATCTATACGTAAAACATTTTTCACAGGCGGCCAATACAAAAATTGCATAGGCGATCTATACACTTGTTTTATTTAGGCGATCAATACACACAGTTTTAAACAGGCGATCTATACACTTTACATAGGCAATCTATTCTTGATTTTTTTTCTAAATGAATTAATCTAGTAATCTTGGTAATTCAACCTTATAACCTTATCTAAGTGTAATTTAACCTTATCTTGTCATATAGTGATTAAGTTAGGTATATTTTTCCTTAGAAATCTTAAGTGTTTACCTTGATTTCATTAGGTTGCCTATAGTCTATGTGTTATATGTGAGTGTGTGTATCCTAGTTGCATGTGTATCAGTTCTTTGCATTGTGTGCCTTTGTATCAATTTGTTGCCCTGTAATTGCTTGCCTATCCCCTGTAGTATACCATATGCTGCATCGTTAATCTTGAATCATGATCTAGATTGTCCATCAGTGCTATATATATTTACTTGTGTATGAACTATATGTGACAACTCTTAGCAGAATCATGACATCCATCATTGCTCAACAAACCAAGCTTGATCTTGAACTTGTTCCCAAAGAGAATCGACTTGACATTGGAAAATGCAATGGAAGAATCCCTCGTGGATTGAAACCAAAAGAATAAACATTTCAAGTTGTTCTGGATGCTCTTGCACTCTCTCCATGCTATCTTGCATTTCTCATCACTACTGATGTCCCTGAAGTGTATATGCATCAATTCTAGAATTGCATATACAAGCATGACGACTTCTACAGATTCAAGATTGATAAGAAGAAACGATTCAAGCTTACCTTGGAAGTCTTCAGAGATATCTTTCAGATTTGTCCAAGAGTACCTGGCCGTGACTTTGATGCTCTTCCCTCTGAAGAAGACACTTTATCTTTCTTAAGAGATCTCGGTCATACTAGTGTTATCAATTCACTCAATGATGTTGTTATCGATCAGATAAATCAACCTTGGAGAACTTTTGCTGCTATTATCAACATAAGCTTTTCTGGAAAGACTAGTGGTCTTGATAAACTTCGTCTTTCCCGAGCACAAATCCTTTAAGGCATGTATCATCAGAAGTATGTAGACTATGTGGAACTACTCTGGGAAGACTTTACTTATCAGATTGACAACAAAGTCTACAAAAAGCAAGAAAATATGTACTACCCTCGATTCACAAAAGTTATCATTCACCACTTTCTTATTCAAGACAAGACACTTTCCTAGAGAAACAGAATTAGGATGCACACCTCCAAAGATGACTACTTGATTAGCACCTTAAGATTTGTTTCAAGAAAAAAAGCATCCCAGATATATGGAGCAATTCTACCTGAATGTTTGACAAGTCCAGAGAGGAAGGAAAGTAAAAAAAAAGCCTTTTTTTTTTTTACCGAAAGTGACTTTTTTTTTTTTATAAAAAATCTTTGGCTATGCTACAGGTGAGGTGCTTCCCAAGGTTGCTAGAAAATTCAAGAAAGCCTATCCATCCAAAAAGGAAAGTGAGCTAGTCCTGGAGATGAAAAACCTGTCAAAAAGGGAAAAAGATTGAAGACACCTGCCAAAAAGTCTGCTTCTAAGCCAGCAACAAGTATCGTCATCAGAGAGCCTCATGTGGAAACAAAGTCCAAAAAGAAGGAAAAAGAAAAAGGCGGATGTAATCTCATGGAAAGAATAAAGCTTGCTGCCGAAGTAGCTTTGTCTTAAAAAAAGCTCAACTTGAAGGAAGTAAGAAAGAAAGCTTAAGGGACTTTCACAGACTCGTCTAAGTGGTTTCTGGTACGGTTGCTGAGAAACCACCAAGTATTTGAAATGATTCACTACCGTATTGTCATAAGTAAGGAACTGGTGATAAATCAGGGTTCTCGATGTGTGACTTTGATGACTCTTCCTGAGAGTGATCGAGTCTTGGGGTATGATGAAGACGACAGCCAACAAACGAACAAGAAATACATGTGATGAAAGCAGTAAGCAAGAGAATGAAAGTGAAGAGCAAGAATCAGATTCGGAGCAAGATGAAGAATTTGACGATGATGATCAAGAAGAAGAGGAGTTTGATCAAGAAAATGAATCTGAAGATGATGAGATGAAAAGTGATGAAGAACAAGGAATGGATGATACTACCGACCAATTTGTATGTATGATATAGTACAAGATTAAAAGAACCCATGAGATTGCCTATGAATTGTTTTTAAAGGTGAGGTAATGATGCTGAATTGACTTGAAGCGCAAAAGGGAATGAAAATTTAGAGACATAATCTAGAACAAATGATTGTTTTTGAAGATTTCCAATGTGACAATTTCTTGTGTTTTCGAAAGAAGACAGAAGTTCCCTGTTACTAGTTCTTCTCGCTCATCCGACTTGGCATCTAAAAATTCCCTAATTTTTCAGATATTCCTCAAAACCGATGCAGAAATAGTTTCTCCACTAGATGTTCATGTCCAACATGTAATCCTAGAACTCAAGCACTACTATTCTATCAGACCTATTTATGTTATCCCTGAATCATTCATCGGTTTCACAAACATTCCTCAATCAATCACACACTTCACTCCTACACTAATACAGGCTACTCCCACGCCCCCGCCTATAATTGAAATTACAAATTCCTCTATCTATTCTTCCTGATTTTCTCGATCAGTCTTTCGATTCAACGATAGAATCACAGCATTGGAAAAAGAAGTTGTTGATCTTAAGAAAGACCCTCTACACACTCAAGTGACATCTTTAGTTGACAGTCATCTAGACACAAGGTTGGGAGAACCTAGAGAAGAATTCATGAACTTCCTTTCAGAGTCTCTCACGGCAAGAATCAAAGAGCAAGTAAAAGATCAGCTGCCTCAGATTCTGCCCTAGGATAGGTCTAACTTCGCTCCACCTATGATTGAAAAGTTGATTAAAGAATTACGTGATGAAGTTACTCTAGCGAAGGATGTCTTCATCAACCACAATTACTTATGAGGCTGCTTCTACACTTACTGAATTTGAGTTAAAGAAGTAAATTAGTAAATCAAATATGTATGTTAAACTCTGTAAAGTTTTGAATCATAAACCATCACACTAAGACTTGACATAATACCCCAGGTTGCGTGACAAGGCCGTTACTTTCACTTGATATACTTTTGCCATAAATCAGATTCCCTGTTAAGGTGAGTTCATAGCCTCGCCTTTCAATCTTTTGAATGTTTTATAAACCCGTGAGGGGGATACATGCTATAAACCATGAATGCAAGTGTTTTTCCAACTGTATGCTATCCAGATATATTATTGCCTAAGTACCTTCCAGTGCCACTATTTCCATATCATGAATCATTAATTACTTGCATTGTGAGTGAACGCGAATATTGTGGATAGATCTATCGGGGTGTGACGACTCCCGTTGGTGTGCCAAGAAACCTAGGAATGAGACTGCTTCTAGACGTGACTGGTTCAAGAAACCTACACCACCTCAAGAACCCACTGACCCAGACTGGAATGTTGGCAAGACGACTAAGGAAGGTCCAACTCAAACGTGGTTGATGAATCTAGCAGCTTCTAATCCTACTGATAAATCATTGAAGGACTTTGATGAATTGATGAGCACTCCAATAGACTTCTCTTCATTTGTCTTGAATGGCCTGAAAATTGAGAATTTAACTCAAGAAATCCTGCTAAGACCAGCATTCAGACTACTCAAAGGCACACGATCTAATTATGCTGAACTAGAATATAATTTTGAAGAATGTTACAAGGCTCTCTCAGAAAAGCTTGATTGGGAAAATCCTGAAGGCGATGATTATCCATTTGATCTTTCCAAACCCCTTCCTTTGATCACATGTGGAAAACGTCAAAGAGTACCATTCGAATTCTTCATCAACAATGATCGCAAGTATCTTTAAGGAGGAATCTCGACTATGACATACACGACGTCTACTACAAAGACAAAGGCCGCGAAATATAATCTACCAGGCATTAAAGACATGGTTCCAAACATATGGAGTCCTGTTAAGGTTGCTTATGATAAGTATGCGTTATGGGGTATTTCAATTGGAGAGAACAACGTAAGTCCTTCTATGCTTATGCACGAGGCATTCAATCAAGAGGAGATGTGTATTCGACAAAGCGTATTCTGGCAGTCACTCATGTCTCGGTAATGAGAAAACATAGATACGGGTACTTGGAAGAGATTGTAGTGAGAAGAGCTGATAACGTACTATACAGATTCAAAGAAGGTGACTTTTCCTGACTTCATATAAATGATATCGAGGATATGTTAATTCTCGTGGTTCAGAATCGGCTCATAAATCTTTCAGGGGATGACATTGCCGACTTCGCAATATCACTAAGAATGTTCACCAGAAGTCTGGTTATTCAAAAGCGAGTCGAAGATCTTCAACTCGGAGTTGAAAGTTATCAAAAACAGATCAACATCACCAAACCTGACACTACAAGACCAGATATCAGAAAAAGGCACCCGTACACTCTATACAAAGACCCTCAAGGATTCATCTATGTTGACGACATTAGGAGGAACAGGTTGATGCGCTCCGACGAACTGTACAAGTTCAGTGACGGCACGTTAACCAGGCTTCTTTCTTTGCTCTATGACATTACCAAGAATATCGACATGACGTACTTGCCAAAGAGAAGGTGGAGTAACTTGGAAAAGAAAAGAGCTCATTTCATGATCAAAGACATCAACAAGCTGCTAAAGGAAAGAAGGATGATGAGGAGTTTAGAGAAATTCGTTGGTGGTAGACTCTAAGAAACTGACCTCAGACTGCTGTAAAGAACAATATGACTTTGTCATATTATGCTCTTATCTCAAAGGTCATTTTGTATATTATAAACTTGTGAATTTGTATATATGTAGCGTAGACTTATGATGAAAATAAGGTGTGCTCGAGTATAAAATTTTCAAGAATTTCTTAGTAAATTCAAAAAATTTCAAATTATTATACTCAGCACAGTCTTATATACCCTCAAAACTTGAGGGGGAGCATTGAAATGTTCCTAATAGTGATTATATAACATTTTGTCCCTAAAAGTTTAATCAATTGATATCCAAAATATCAAGGGATTAACATTTTGGATAAGGGGGAAAAATGTGATTAAACTGAATCTATATTATATTGACATGTGATCATAGTAAATGGACTCAATGCACTCGAACCCTCAGCATGTACTATGATTACGGTGCACATGTTAAGGGGGAGCCTTTTAGTGATGATGAAAACTCTCAAAGTGTAAATCTTTTGATATTTATATCAAACACTTTGATTGAACTTTTCAATGATTTTGGTTTTGATTGTGATAGAATACCCAAAAGACCGACCATGTATTTAAATTTCTGGAGTTATAAGGCAGTTAGGCATAGGTATTCAAATCCCATGATCCAACCAGAACCGGAGGGATCTACCCAGGGATATCCACTAGTTAGTGTAGAAGTCCTTAGGTATGATACAAAAGAAGAAAAAGTGAGAATCGGGAATAATGCCGACTGAGATAGAGCTAACACTGGAACAAACCCAACAAGGTGTTAGTTATGAAGTCTCGGTAAGCATTGAATGGGTTGAAGAATGAAAAAGAAATGTAAGGATAAAGGGTGAAAAGAAAGAAGCCCTCCATACACTTAGGTAGAAACCGGGTCAATACATAATCTGTCAGAAACACTAAGGTGTTGTCTGACATTGAAGATAGTCATGGACCCAGTGACGCTTTGCACAACCCTCCCTAGCCACTCAAGGTCTCTTAACAGACTCTTGTTTCATTTCTCACAGAGATTACATGCATTTCTGTCGACTTTCTCACTTCGAGTTGGTTGATATTAGAAAAGTGGCATCTGCTCCAGCCTCTCAATCACTAAAAATAAAGTGCACTTGACTAAAATTAGTCTAGAGCTAAAAGAGACATACCATATACTCATTAGGACACTTAGTCAAATCATGCTTGCAAAGTCCACATAATGTAGAATTCACAATTAACATATTAAGATTCCAATAACCATTATCCTTGTATTTTGCTAGAACATCCGAGTGATTTCATCACTATGAAGATGAAATCCTGCTGAGTCCAACATCAAACAAAGCTCATGGTAAGGTACTTGTGCGATTCCCTATGAATCAAACGTGTGACAATGGAAAGAAACATGTGAATTCTATAAGAATCAAACTTGTTCCAGGTTATGAATGGATGATTGGCTGATAAATTGTTGAAAATGATTAACACTCTCGAATGTACAAAAAACACTTTAGCAAGTGACACGTCGATTAATTTTTTCTCAAATCAATTTTATTTTTAATCGGTGAGATAGTAACTCGCTGGTTCACTCTTATCGTGTTGTCTGCTTTGAGACGTTCCGATAATGAGAACATGTTGAGTTTGATGAATCCGATACATATGTGTTGGAAAGATTCGATACTCCAGCTGGAAATCCTGTCAAGAAGATTCTTATTAAATTGAATCTATCTGATCACAGGTCGATCCTCACGGATTCGAAGGTTACTCCAACCAAACACGGGCGAATGACAAAGCCATATTCGTACCCTTGCTTTATTGCTAACTGTTTTATTTCAGGAATATTTTAAAGATGGTGATGGAGGTACCTGATTCCAGCTGACCCACAAGATTCATAGCCACATGCTCATACCTAACCACCAAATATAAAGACATCATGAAAGCTCAAGTACATGTTTCAAGACTTTCGCTACTCTAATACCATACGTCCTTCTTGAAGCGACAAAGTGTTAAAGTTAAAGAAATTCAAGAAAGATGCATTAATGAAGCTTTTCATGATTATCAAATCAAGAAAGGTATGAGCATGTCTGTCCAGAAGTCATAAGTTCATGAGATGGCCAAGTTTACAAGATGGCGAGAGATTATGCTTGGATGATGATTTCAAGAAGCTCAAAGATCACATTCATGTCAAGACAAAGGAACAAGCTCAAATCCAAAGTCAATGATCACTACATCAAATCACAAGTTAATGATTGAAGTTAAAGACTACGAGCTCAAGACCAAAGTGAAAGCATAGTATGCTAAGTTTAAATTCTTGTAAATTGGAGTGACCTCTCTTAGGGGGAGATTGTTAGAAATACGAAAAAGTGTCGGTCACTACCAATATAGTTAGTCGTAGCTCGTAGTAAGTTGTAAGATTAAGTTAGTAAGCTAACCGGGCCAAAGTTACAATGTAAGCCCATAACACAAGCCCATGGCCGGTTATGCTAGGGATATATAAACCCTCTCCACACATAGGGAGTGTGTTGGTTGTTCATTTTGTCACATTTTTACTAAGCTAATATTATCATTTTTCTTTCTCTTTCTAAGTGTTCATCCAACCACCTCTCTCTCTCTAAAACTCTAAGTGAATCATTCCATATTTGTGTTAAGATGATTCTACAGGTTATATATATATATATATATAGATAACCCAAAAGCATCTAAGGTTGCATCATTGTTTACAACAGTTAGCTTGCACCTTTTTCATTTACTTCCAAAAACGGAGTTGGCAAACTAGTTTGCAACTGAACACCTGAACGAGGAAGAGATGAAGTAGTTTGTGGAAGAACAAAGAAAGAGAAGGATTAGGCGAGTAACTAGAAAAAGTGCATGTTAACAATATATATAACCGATATGGCGAGAAGAATAAAGCAATTGAGAGGCTTGCAATTGAGGCTTCTATCATAGTTGATTCATGTGTACATATGTTGAGCAATAATGAGCCAAAGTTGACTTCTTTAGTAAACAAGATGAAAGCACTAAAGTCAAAAGTCAAGGTTGATTTGCCAGTTGTTCCAACCCGCACAGTTTCTGAGCTTTTTTAAGAATTTATGGGTGTTAACAAGCCTGATAAGATTAATGTGAAGAATCCATTAGGTGTAACCACAAAGGGACGTGAGAAGCATAAGCGTATCAAGGGCAAAAGAGAAATATCAATTTAGAAAATTAAGAAAAAATGGTTGTGGTATTTGTGGAGGTACTGATCGCAATAGGCATACTTGTCTAGGGAAGCATAATGTAGATGTCTTATATTCTTTATGAGTTGTCCTAGGTGATGGTGACCATGGAGATGGTGGGCCCAGAGACGATGGTCCTGGAAGTGTTTTAGTTTAAGGTGTATCTGCTGCAGTTGAATTTGATTTTACATTCTTTTTTTAGATTTTATTTTGTTTAATTTATCAATTGTGTTACATAGCTTTTGATTAGTTTAAAAACAATTATGCTCATTAGGTTTGAATAAATTTTTATGATGATTTTTATGATTCATACAGTTATTGTATTTCTTCTTACTTTTGATATTATGTTATAACTGATGCCACAATTTTTGTTTGGTTAAAAATGGATTTCAACAAGGATCACTCAAAGATTCTGTCCAAAATTGTAAAATATAACAATTTTATTTTATATTTTTATAAAAGTAGGTATGATTCACGACGATTCCGAAAAGGTAAGGAAACTTGTCAAACGGAATTATAATGAAAAAGTTAGAGCGAAAACGAGGTATATATTCGAGGTATAAAAATCCAGCATTTGTTAAGTTAGTGGTTTCTGTCAGGATTTTAAGATGGTATTTGCGGCACTTTCGAGTCCGTTTCGGCCTTCGGCCGAAACATGAAAGTCGTTCGGAAGGTCGTTTTACTTCCCCGCGAGGTTCTTTAAGTCTAAAAGCGAGTGATAACGGGTCGTAAGGCGGGGGCAAAATCTGGCTTTTTGGTAATTAATAAACTGCATCAGATCTGATGCGAGTGCTTTTTCGCCCATTTCAGTCGAGTTTCGGGTCTCGGACAGAACTAGAAAGTTGTTCAAAATATCGGTTCGCATAAATTCTCTTTAGAACCCGAGTCATGAAAATGTGATTTAGTGGGTCATTATAGCGGCGTCAGACTTTGAAAATAAACTATACACTACCAGGGTAAACTATAATACCAGTGAGTAACTAATATACCTACCAGTTAGTAATCAACTATAACTACAGGAGTAAACTATAACTACCAGGTAGTAACTAAATACATACCAAGTAGTATATTAACTTTGAACTACCAGGAGTAACTACAACACTACCAGGAGTAACTAATATACTACCAGTAGTAATAACTATAACTACCAGGAGTAACTAATACACTACCAGGAGTAACTAATATACTACCAGTAGTAATAACTATAACTACCAGGAGTAACTACAACACTACCTGGTAGAGTAAAAACTTAATATTTTAACTACCAGTAGCTGATAACTTTAACTTCCAGGTGAATTAACTAATTTATTACCAGTGTAATTACTATAACTACCAGGAGTAACTACTACATACCAGGGTGTAAATAATACCCTACAGGTAATAATACTTATAATTACATTATTAAGATATTTATAAATGTTTTTACAAATTATAATATGTTTTCAATCAAACAATTTAGATGTGATTAGCTAATTAGGATTATGAATGGTTGAGATTACTCAATGTGTTATAGTATTATACGACCTTAATTTAAATAGGTTGCATCTGATCGATTTTGCTGAGTATGCGTTGACGCACTATTTGTGATACACTTGGTATTGGCTCACTCAAGGTGAGTTTCATAGCCCCACGTTTTACATGTTTTACATATATTTTTGGGGTGAGAACATGCTTGGTTACAAATTTATTTATATGGTTAATTCAAACTCATTATTTGTGTATTTTTAACTCGTTTACAAATTGGTTAAAGTACCCATTTATTTATCTCGGGACGAGATGGCATTGCTTGCTTCACTATATTTTTGAATACAAGGACCTTATTTAACTGTTACCCCGAATGATTACGGATTAGCTTAAGTGAATTGAACTGGTAATTACCTGGAGGGTAAGCGCGAGTGTTATGAAATAGATCTATTGGGGGTTGACTACTCCCGTTCGGGTGATTAGCTATCACTAGTTCGAGATCGAACCGACACTATACGGAACGTTGTATAACATCTGTCGGAGTACAACACGACTTACTGATGAATTTGAACCTTACGGTGCCTTGAATAAAGTGGCATACTTATAATGAGTCTACGTAGCAGTTCCATGAACTTAGAGTAATCGTAATCATTGTTTTATACTCATATGAATATTTACGTTGCCTTGAATAAAGTGGCAAATCAAACTTGGAAACATTTTGAGATATTGTGCTCATTACAATATATACTTGAAACATTTTGATATTGTGCTCATTACAATATATACTTGAAACATTTTGGGATATTGTGCTCATTACAATATATACTTGAAACATTTTGGGATATTGTGCTCATTACAATATATACTTGAAACATTTTGGGATATTGTGCTCATTACAATATATACTTGAAACATTTTAGAATATTGTGCTCATTACAATATATACTTGGGAACAACTTGGGATTATATATATTTTATGGAAACCTATATATGTAGGTTTATGCGTTGCAAGTCTTGTATGGGCGAAACTTGTAACACAGTAAACCTATATATATAGTTTTGGGATTTACAGTTATTTATACAAAAACCTATGAACTCACCAACTTTAATGTTGACACTTTTAAGCATGTTTTTCTCAGGTGAATTAGATGCTTGGCTTATTTGATGTGCAATGGAGTCTAGACAATCCAAGAATACTTTTCAAACGACACTTAGAGGTCGTTCTCTCATGACTTGTGCAATGGTATTATGAAGTAACGCTCCCGGAAACATATTCCGCTGCGACCTAAATTTTGGGGGTGTTACACATCAACTTGAGATCATTGACTTTTAAAAAAAACAACTTGATTTTATCTTTTAAGTTCCACATAAAAGATTTTGAAAATATTTATAATGACTCAAATCAAGAAGAACTTCTCTTCTTTTTCAAAGATAGATGCACTGAAGCGTACACCTTCTTTTCTTTAAAGCACGGGTTATGTACTGACATGTACACAAGCCATCAGATGAAGTTCGGGTTTCGTACTGAGTTATACGAAAGCCATCATATTAAGCACGAGTTTCATACTGACATTGTATGAAAGCCATCATATTAAGCACGGGTTTCATACTGACATTGTATGAAAGCCAATTATATAAAAAAATTAAAATTTTTTTTTTAAATTTTATATCAAAGAAATCTTTTTGGATTTTTGTAAAAATTTTATATAAAAGAAAAAATCTTTTTGTCTTTTCTAAAAAATTTTTATTTAAAAGAAAATCTTTCTTGTCTTTCTAAAAATTATTAACAAAAACATTTTTTTTTTTCGTGGTAAAGAACATTTATGTTTCAGTCTCATCATACCTAACTTCTCGACATAAAAACTTAACATCGAGCTTCAGGCTGAGATTTCGTGTAATAAAATCCGCAAGTTGAAATTCAGTACCGACGAAATATAACTCTATTGTTCTTTTTTCTACTTGATCCTTTATAAAATGATTACCTCACATCAATGTGTTTGTACTTCGTAGTGTGTTGTTCCGGAATTGCACGAGAATTGCAATAGGCACATCTTTGAATCACAGTAAATCTGGTACTTTGTCGATAGAAGAAGCCTTTGTCAGTCAACTGAGGTACGTTATCACAAAACTTAAGTCCATCAACAGCCCGAAACAGCAACATATTCAGATTCAGCTGTAGAAATAGGACATTATTCTGCTTCTTTGATGACCAATCACAACCAAATTTCACCTAAAAATTGAACACTGCCAAGATGTACTTTTTCGATCTAAAGTGATATTCCTGCATGGTCTGCGTCTGAAATAAGCAGTTGATCATAGCAGAATCTTTCGGATACAAAAGCCTAATTATTAGTCCCTTGGGATATCGAAAGATTCTTTTGACGGCCTGTACATGGATGTTCATTTGGGTTTGACTGATATCTAGCAATACATACATGTTGCAAACCAATTATATCCTGCGCCGACTTGAAGTAAGGCTACATCAACGATACATATCCAATACTACGCTAATATAGTATGATCAACTGGTTTTCCAACTAAATTAAGTTTGAGTTTAGCTTGTTCAACCATGGGAGTGGGAACCGTATCACAATTTTCCATTCCAAATCGTTTCAAAATATCAAGAATGTACTTGGATTGATTTATGAAAATCCCGTTTGAAAATTGATTTACTTGGAGCCCGAGAAAGAATTTCATTCTCTCCATCATACTCATTCAAAGTTTTTACATTAATTCTGAAAATTCTGTGCAATATTTTGGATTCGTTGTGCAAATATTATGTCATCAACGTTATTTATTTGAATTAGCATTATATGTTTACCCTTCTTTTTGATTATGAAAAGAGTAGTATCGATTGAACCTTTTTGGAAACCGCCTATCGAACCAAGAATTTAAAAGAACGTCATACCATGCCGAGGTGCTTGTTTAAACCTTTACAGAGCTTTGTCGAGTAGCATAATATGGTCTGGATATTTGTTTGCTGACAAAACCTGGAGGTTGACCAACATATACTTCCTCTTTAAGAATTCCATTGAGAAACGCCGTCTTTACATTCCCTTCTTGAAAGGACCGTAAACCCTAATGGAGCCAGCGATATGCAAGTAAATAAGCAGGTAATAGCCTCAATTCGAGCAACTGGAGCAAACGTCTCATCATAATCAATGCCTTCTTGTTGACAGTATCCTAATAGCGCAAGTTGCTTTGGTTTCGATTAACACCATTTGCTTTCATCTTTTCTTGTTCTTGAAGATCCATTTTGGTTTTGATTGATACGTCTTGCCTTTGGGATCGAGGAAGTAATCTCCACTTTCAATATTGCAAATTGATAAGCTCATACTTGCAATGCTCTAACCAATTAAATCTTTCAAAGCTTCAGCTACGTTAGCAGGCTCAATGTTACTTAGCAAACATGCAAACAAACATGAATTTGCTATTTG
Source organism: Tanacetum coccineum (assembly GCA_026074375.1). Taxonomy (NCBI): domain Eukaryota; kingdom Viridiplantae; phylum Streptophyta; class Magnoliopsida; order Asterales; family Asteraceae; genus Tanacetum; species Tanacetum coccineum. The sequence continues at coordinate 7,120 of BQNB010051819.1, read as the reverse complement.
TCTCTTCGTACGGAAACACTCGACTCCTTGGATCACACAATTATTTTTTTGAATGGATGATCCTTAGTCCACTTTTTCTCATGTGGGTAAGGTTGATAGAATGTATGAACATTGGAAGGATCATGAAATGTCGTACTTGCATCCAAAATATGCATTTTCCAATCGGGTTTCACATCCACATTTATGTGACGAATTGCTTCATTCACATTAAGGCACCATGTTATTTGAAATCGACTTGAGTATTGTTGGAGAAACCATATACTTCTTCTGAACTTTGTTGAACGTCATCATCAATGAAGAGGAAGAGATTCCTCTTGAAAATGATTCAGAAACCTCTTATGAAAAACTTCTACTTCTGTGCGAAGAAATTTCATTGTTGGAGTTTCAACATTCGTTTGTCAATATTTCGTTATCTTTGAAGAATCAAAATACTCATGTTAAAATTGTGAAATTAAATCTTCCAAATCGTTCTTGAATTTCTGAAACTTGTGAAACCGTTGGATTGAAGATTTTCCCGTTTCGTCTTACACTTAGATATAACAAGTTCTAAACTGAATTATTTAGGAAGCCATATTCTGAAATCTCATCAAAAATCACATTCACGCTCTCGTGTTTCTTTCGAGTACGTTTATTGTAATTCTGAATGTAGCAGATTCTTTTGAATATCAACAAACACTCCAATAACCCATTTTTGCCTTGAGCTTTCAACTTTCATCATATTCATTTGAGAAGATAAACAATTGCATAGCCAAACACAATGAAAGAACTTGATTTGTTTGGTTTTCTATTGTTAACGAGCTCATATATGAGTTTTATCAAAAGTCTTGTGAATAATCGAAGATTCTGTGTAATAGGCTAAGCTGTTGCCGATGGCTTCAGCCAAGAAACAATGGTAAGTTTGCAAATGTAAGCTAGTTCTATGCAGCTTCGGACTAAGGTTCGACTACCTCCTTATCCGACGACACCATTTTTGCTGTAGGTTCGTGCAGCCAGAAAATTGTTGAGAAATTCCGACCTCATCAAAGAACTTAGCAAGAGTTTTGTTCTTAAATTTAGTACCATTATCAGTTCAAACGGTTGAACTTGAAGTTGAAGATTCCTTGGGGTTTTCTTTAATGAATGAAATGATGAATTCAGAAGCTCATCTTTTGAATGAAGAAAGAATTCCCATGTGTTTACCGGGAATAATCATCGACAGCAAACTAACAAATATCGCTTTCCGTTATTACTTTTTACACGCTTCGACCACACAAAATCCATATGTAAGGGAAGATAAAGTGCTTATTCCGAAGCAAAAGCGTTTTGGGACTTGTGATGTTCCGAATGAATCTTCTCCGTGTTCATAAGCGGAATACAAGTGATCTTTTCGATTTCATTCTTAGGGAAGACCTTCGAACAAGATGTTTTTCACAAGGATATTTGATTGTGGCGAAATTCATATGAGAAAGACGTTTGATTGCACAACCAAGATTTTTCTTTGTTTATTTCGCGAAGAAGAAGCCTTTGACTAGAAGACAAGCCGAAGTATTTGTACAGATTCTCGTATTAGGCAATAGTATACAAATTCGTTCATGAAACTGATCACCGTAAGCAAATTATACACCATTTCGTTTCTTTTCGACAAAACATAGTCGACTTTGAAATGGGAAACTTCAAAGCCCTTGTCACAAATTGTTCCAAACGCTAAATAAGTTCATGTTCCTAAAACATACCGACATAAGTAACCTTTGTGATCGTCATTGATCCAATAACAAATCTCCATAGCAAGCAATCACCGCAAAATCGTTATTGCCACAAGCGATCCGTTCCAAGAAACTTTTCAACAAAGTTCGTCAAAAGAGACCGATTACACGTAATAGGTTTTGAACATCCCGAATCATTGATCAAAGAAAATCTGGGACAATCTGCAATAAATGAAACTCCAAGACAATTCAACAAAACCTTTGGGTAACCATTTTGGTTTTTTGATGGTGGGTTTTGTGCGGTGGTGTTTGTTTTTTTTTGGGGGTTTGGTTTGTCATTCTTTTTTGTTTGCTTGGGGGAAAATGGCGGTCTCGATGAGTTAGGTGTCTTAGAAATTTTATCCTATTGTCAGCGTGACATGCTGGGAAGGAACCATTTCCAGAGACGGGTTCAGCTAAAACGGTTGCAATTTAGGAGCCACCTAAACACAGTTTAGGTAAAGATTTATTAGACATTACTCCTAGATATGCAAATTTTAAGAATCACGAAGACCTTTTTTCTAAAAAGGCTAATCTTTCGCTAACTTGAGATTTTTTAATAATACATCTATTCAAAAACAAACAAAATCATTCACAATCACAAGAAGAATACAATCTAGAATTACAAAGTAACACTCATAGCTTCATTACAAGCTATGAGCACCTCCTAGGTGTACTTCATGATGAGAAGTCTATTACCATGACAAAAAGTCTTTGCGGAGAATATCGCCTTAACATTCTGTGTTCAATTTTGGAATAATTAACAGAAGACAAATCAACATTAGAAGTATTAGACGCCTTTCTTCTTTAATAAACACCGTTATGCTTAGGTCTCTCTAACACTACTTACAGTGTCCTAAATCTGAAAATGAACCCCAAAATCTCTATTAGCACGCATTACATCATTATTCAATAGTTTGTCATCTTTGTTTTGTTGGATGTTCTTCTTACGTCTTTTATCTTTTTGTTTTATTTTCAACAATATTTGAAGCACCAAGTCGGTTTATTTGCTAAAATTGAGTGTGTAAACTTTGTGACCCTCATTTATTTTTTTTTTTAATCATTAATGGTGAAATAACGTTTGAATTCCTCCAAATTGTCAAACCTTTTTCAATTCATGACAATCATTTTCACTTGGATTTCTGAATCAGAAATTCGCATTTTTCACTCGAATCAGAACCTTTTGAATTTCAAAGACTCAATTATTTCTAAATTTTATTTTTCTTTATTTCAAAGACTCAGTACTTCTTATTCTACTCAAATTATGATCTTTTCTAAAATTCACTGTTGGAATATATGGTTTGAGAGTGAATTGTTTGCATGAAACGGAGAATCAATCATTTCAAAATCTGGATTTCTTATCATCTTAAAAAATAATCATCCGAAAAATTTATCTTTTCCTTCACATAACTTGCATTCAGATTTCAATAATTTATACAAAACTTAATTTTATTCTCTCTTGCTCTTTTAAATTTTCTTAATTTCCACAGCTTCATTCGTTTGAGTGAGAAAACCATAACGGAGCTTATACCCTCTAGACCAATAACCCTCTAATCGCTAAAGTACTAGGTCTCAATTCTTTCTTTACAAAAAAACTTGGTTTTTCAACAAACCCTTTCCTTTCGACCATCTTAAATTTTATCCTTAGAAGGACATGATTATATGTATTGTCTGGACTCGTTTGTCGATTTATAAAGTTTGTTTTTCACATCATTCAATCTTTCCAAAACACTTTTCAATTTCTTTTATCCTTGTTAAGCTCACACATCTTTCCAATTCTAAAATTTTCGGTTTTCTTTTCTAAAATTTTCTCTTGAAGCCTTAGAACATTATTATTCATCTCAACTAATTGACGACTCATCTTATCGAATAAAATCTCTTGTTCATCAATCTTTTTCCTATGTTGTTTATCATTATCACAAAGAGCAAGAGATATATAATGTATGATATACTTTTCTTCTAATAGTTTAGCTTTAATGTGCTTGACATTCAGTGTGAGTGGAGTACTCAAATTAACAACATGTTTGGACTTTGAGTTGTTCTTGCAAGATTTGTATTGTGCAAGCAAATCAACCATCGTTTTCGTTTCAACACTTTTATTTGTTCATTAAATTCATTGTTTTTCTCCTCAAAAGTGTTTACTTGATTCTTCAAAACATCATATTTATCTTGTAAATCCTTGTTTGATTTTCTAAATCTTTGCTTTGTTGATTAGCTTCAAATACGCTTTATGACATTTATGCTTCTTGTGGTTAAACTTCTTAATCAATTATCAACTAATTGACCTTTGTGTTCAGATTCATTATGATCAACTTCTGACTGATCATGATCATGTTTGTAGATACACTAGATTTTCATTAAAATTTTCATTAGCAGGATTCAATTGCATCATGAAAATTTTCTTGATCATTCATTATTGTTCACAAAATGAAACCTTAATTTAGTAGTGTTATATAATATTCTGAAGTTTCATATCGATTCAGTTTCAAAATCAGTGTGTAATAAGATACCTCAGCAATGGTTTCTTCAGCAGATATGAACTTTCCTCTGAATTGAAAGAACATTTTCTATTTTAGCATGAAGAACATATTTTGCATTGATCTATTGATCTAAAATCACTATAGACTCCATCCAGGCTTGTCCTCGGCAAGAAAGGCGAGTTGTTCATCACTATCTTTCTTAGCTAGGCAAACATCTTTGTCTTGTAGTAGTTGTAGTCTTGGACCTTTCTTTCTTGCAGTTCTTGGCAAAAATGTCCTTTCTTCTTGCAATTATGCATTAAACTTTGCTCATATCCCGTTTCCTTCTCATCGACTTTCTTATCCTCTTTCTTTTCTCTGACTTCGTACTTGGTTTCTTGTTTGGCTGAAGAAGAAGATGAAGAAGTTATCAAATTGTTGTTTTGTTGGCTTAGCTAATACTTTTCTGATTTAAAGCTTTTGCTTACAAGCGGTAATTCTTTTCAAATCAGCTGATTCTTCATCATCGCTTCCTTCAGACATCTGATGAACTGCAAACTTTCTTCTGCGTTTGTTCTTCTTTTGTTTTTCTCAGCAAACCAACTGTAATGGATATGAAGTAACCACAACTGACTTTCTTTTGATGCCCATTGCCTTCATTTACATCACTTGGTTTTGCTTCATATGTTTGTAAGGAATAAATATTGATATCCATTAATGTTTTGGTTTGCTATCATCAGTGTACACATACTTTTTGCCATTTGGTTGCAGATTGGTTTAGAAAATTGTAATTCAAACTCACTATTATTCTTTCTTATAACATCATTTCTGCAAATCATTAATCACTTGTAAGTAATGAAGATAAGTATCAAGGAATTATTATCCTTTAGTAGCTCTGAAAGTCTCATACTCATATAATTGCCAGCACTTTGCCTATCTTGTTAACCATACTCAGAACCTAGCATCTGCCTTTTCAAGAGAATCCCATAATCCTTTAGCGTTTGTTGCTATAATAACGAGAATAAATGTCATTTGGAAGCCCTTTGAATAAAAGTTGATCTTGCAAGACGATCTATCTTTCGATTCTTTTTCTTCTTCCAGCAGTCCAAAAAAAAATTTTATTCGGGATCCTTAAGAGTGGAGGTGCATTTGGTGCAGTTCCATCAAGTGACACTTGAGCAATAACAGGTAATGGGTGATAGCCATTCAGAATAGAATAATCATTGCTTCACCATCCGTTTGCTCTTCAAGATAGTTCATAAACCGTTCACGCCACTGAAGAGTAATTCACCCGATATAACATCGGAATCCGCAACTGTGAACCAACAGTATCACGTCTTGACTCTTTACTTCTGTCTCGAACAAAAAAATCCTGATAGACAACAATAGAATACCGACTGGTCTTGCTCAATTAATAACACAAACTAACTAACTTGCCCAAACAAAAAATTATTTAATTCGCAGAAAAAAAAAATCCGTAGACTAAAAAAATTATCACTAAAAAAATATTTAAACTACAAAATGTTAACTAAATTTTTATTTTATTATTTTATTTTATTTATTTATTTTTCGGCCCATTATCATCATTCGGTGTACAAACCTTCAACTTGAGATGAGTAACGGTTGATTAAAACTCAAGTAAGGACAAACGGTGCAAGAACGTTTCACTTTAGAGCACTAACGGTTGAATTAGAGGCACTAAGGACTAACGGTGTAATCTATTTTCAACAAGAAAGGTTGTTATTGCAACAAGGGACTTGTGGTGTAATTGTAGTAAACATGTAGGGGTTGCATGTGACAACTTTCAATTCTTGGTAATTAATAAAAAAATTCCCTCCATTTCACTTTCGTTTTCGTTTGAAGATTTATAAAAAAATACACCGAATATGAATTTGATCTCGCGGAGTCGTACGGTTATCGTCGGTGAGAAGTGAATATACCACGATGATCGAAACGACGACACGAACACGATGATATAAGTCTTAAGTCCCGTCGTTTAACGTATCTCGAAACCGTAAAACCGAAAAATTACTTAAACCGTGTAGATTTTGTTCATGTTGGATTGGTTCGGTTTGCACTATGCATTACTAGTTCGGGACAATGGTGTCGACTAGTTCGATTCTCAAAAAAAAACTAGATCGGTTGCCTTGATTTGAGACTCGTTCGGTCCATGATGAAAATCACTCGATCGGCTCAACTCAAAAAGTTACTCGTTCGGTCCTTGAGATTTTTCACTCGTTCGGCTCTTAAGTTTTCCACTCGTTCGGCTCTTGTGAATTTCACTCGTTCGATGGATGAAGAATCAACTCGTTCGGTTCGAGTTGTAAGGTGACTAGATCGGTTGTGACAAAGTCTCAAACACCTTGAACGCACCTTCTTTTTCACTCCGTGTATACGCAAATGAAAACCACAGAAACCACAGAAGCTTGAAATAAGCTTGAAAATGAAGAGCTTAAAAACCACAAATAAGGCACGCTTAAGAAACTACCAACAGATACAAAAGTGAAATATAAACGAGAATGTTGTTTTCTTATCCCATATCAAAAACGCATCGTATTATTAAACAAAACAAAGCAAACACGAATTTTGTAAACACTTTTAATAAGCCCAAATGATATTTTGTGAACAGTAAGCCCAACGTGTGTTATGAACTAAAAAACGTGTATTTTGTAAAAGTTATAAATTGTAACGATTAGAAAAAAAATAAGCAAGAGATAAGCCCGAAAATAAGCACAAATAAGCAAAATCTCAATCTCACAAACACAATCAAACACTAAAAATAAGCACTAATCCGCAATCATTGGCTCTTGATACCACATATTAACCAATAGATCTTGATTGATGATTAGTGTGTGAAGATCAAGGTGTAATTAGTGTGTGTGTGTTTAGAGAGAGAATTACCTAACTTGCCTTTTGATTAAATGAAGTTGTTACATCTAA
>BQNB010051818.1:0-39054 GCA_026074375.1 Tanacetum coccineum | reverse complement strand
TACAAAAACCCTCATCCTTATTTCAAAACTCTTATTCCCATTACAAAATCTCTTATTCCCATTACAAAATCTCTTATTCCCATTACAAACGTTTTGATATAATGATTGTGTGGTATTTAAGTAAAACAACCCAATGCACTTGGGCTAAGTGCGACATCGACACAAAATACCCAAAACATTCCCAATCGTTAAAAACGAGACATTTGACCAAAGAATCCAAGAGAATCCGCCGAGAAATAAGTAGGAGTTCAAAGATCAAAATAAACAGATAAGCATCTCCGCAATGTTAAAGTACATACATTTAAATATATAAAAATAATAAAATAATAATATTTTATTATTTTCGTCTCTTTATCGGGCTAAATGGGGTAAGTATAAAATTTTATCGTCTTAGTATGCCCACATTTAATCGTTTAATTTTTAACACTTAACGTTTACAAAAGTCATCTTTTGTCCTTTAGTTGAATTGACACAAAATAATTATTCCACATTAATTTCTAAGTGTGACATTTTTCACAAAGTTTCAACATGACCCGCTTGTTTGATAAGGTTTCCAAGATTTTCCTTGTATTTCTATACTTTTCACAATTTTTCCAAAATCTCGACAAAATGCCAAAAAGTCATATTTTTAAAACGTTCATTCATTTTTACTAAAATCGATCATATTTATCATTTTTCCACTTTCGTAACTATTTGTTAACTAATCCATCTGTTTGGCACTCCTACGATTAAAATTTCCCCTATTGGGCCCAAAAGTCCAATGTTAGTCAATTAACTCTTATTAAGTCCAACTTGCTACCTTTAAATTCAATTTGAGTCTATAAGTCCATTTACTTGTTATTGGGCTTTAAAGTCCATTTAGGTTTTAAATCTAGCTTGATAATTAAACAAAGTTCACAACTTTTATATAAGTCTAAAATATAAACCAAAGCCAATAGGCCTTAAGCCCATTAAGCCGTACCCAAAATAAGCCATAAGCCAAAACACAATAAACCAAATCAAATAAGCTGTGGCTAATAAGCCAAACCCAAATAAGCCGAAACTTAATTAAGCTATAAGCTAATATATAAGCCGAATGCCAAAATAAGCTATAAGCCATCATCAATTAAGCCGCAGTTGGCCGGGGGCTGTGGAGTTGATGCGATGAAATGAAGTCCAAAAGTCATTGATGGAATGGCATGGACTCTCACTAGTCGTGGAGTTGTAACCATTTAATTAACCCTTTTAATTCATGTTTTCTTTCTTGTTTCTTATTTATGTTTCTTTAATGAATGGAATTAAGCTTTCTCTTGTTGGAACTTTTATGTACAATTGAGCATTATGTTAAAAATGTTAAGCAGTGGATGAGCAAGGTACCATTTTGGTACCGTGTTTCTGGTGTACCGGATTTTTCCCGACTCATATTCAAAGTCCTGTTCCTGGAACCGAGTGTTATGTCGGTAACGGTACCGGGTACAAGAAAATGGTATTAAACCGAGTTTGCATAGTAATTTAAATCCATCGTGATACCCATACACACGAGATTGTTGCAAGTTCAAAACATATAACCTAGGTAAAGAACATTAGTTAGACCATGTTTGCAATAAGTGAGTTGTCTCAAGATTAATGAGATGCAACAAAATTGAGTTCCAACAACTAAGTTATAAATAGGGGTGGACCAGGACGCTAAGTCATCAGATGCATATAGATTTTTTTACGAGTATAAAGGGTTTTAATTATGGGTGAGCGTGAGGTGGTCTCAACCGGTTTTGGGCTAAAACCAAACCCCAAACAAAAAGTTTGGCTTTACGTTTTTTAAAACCAAACCCCGAACCAAAAGTTTAGTCTGGTTTTTTTGGTTTTTAGTTTTTTGTGGTTCGGTTTTTGGTTTTTCCATAAGAGGGACATATATTCTACAAGTTTGAAATCTCTTTCACAAACGGATACCGCATGAATTTAGACAAAGTTATTTAAAAGATAAAGATTTTTCAAAGAAGTAAATACGATTATGATGATATTAGAGTTGCCTCATTGCTTCTTTTGGACTAAAGCGAAAATATGAAATGAGACATCTTTGATAATATTTATGTGTTGTTAATTTCAATAATTTAAGGGATTTGTTAATAACTAGTTATATCAGAAATTTGGATATCATAAATTAGCTATGACGGTTTTTATGTTAGACCCATTATTTTACCCAAGTTTTTCAATTCAGATATCCGAAATTTTTGATAAAAGGTGTCAATTCAGATATCTAAAATTTCGGTTTAATATTAGACCCATTATGGGGTGGCTTGGTTTTTTGGTTTTAGTTTTCATATAGAACCTAAAACCGAACCAAAACTTTTGCTTTTTAAAAAATCGAAATCGTGCCATCAGTTTTAGACTTGGTTCGATTTTCTTGGGGTGATTTTTTTGGTTTTGTTGCTTTCCCCTAGTTTTGATGATAAATAAACTTTTTTTGTTTAAATATTAGTGGATTAAGTAATATATACGTGACACAAAATTTTGGAACCGGGTTCATTTTGAAAAAAACGGGAATTTTTACAAAAAAACATATTACGCGACCAACATCCACCGGGTTCCCGTGAACCCCCGAGAACTCCCCTAGGTTCGCCCCTGGTTATGAAGTAAAGCTCCAATTTTGGTTTGTAAAGTATCAAGATTATATTGGCCTTTATTTTGTTAGAACTTTATAATTATATTTTTTTCGAGACGACTTTTTTTAAGACATTTTAGATTTTCCATACTAATAAATATTAATTAAATTTCTTTACATTATGATGACATGGTATCTGATGTGAACAAAAGTGATCATGTGAACATATACAAGAGCTCATGGTTCAGACAGTGGTACAATTTGCTAAAATTGCTTAGTGTCCTCTTGCTTAAAAATTTGCTACGATGGCTTTAGTCATACCTTTTTATAAATCTCTGCCTACCATCAATAATGCATTTACTATATGATGTAATTGAGCATTTACTAATTTCAATAATGTTACATGATAACATCAAATATTTAATACTTTTTGGTGACAAAATACCCCTCTATATTACCTGCAAATGTTTCACTAACACTCGAAAACGAGATATTTTCTATCATTTTGTAGTTTTCAGGTAAAATGCAGGAAAGTGACAAGAAACAAAGGAAAAAAAACTCAAAGTGTAAATATTTGAAGAATGTTACGGCGCAACACCAAATATGGTTACGCCGTAACATATATTAAGCAAGTACGAAGATCAAGGACAACTTTACGGCGTAACACCATATCTAGTTACACCGTAAACATGAATTTGGAAGAAAAACTTACCATAGATAGAGTTACGGCGTAACACCCTATATGGTTACGCCATAACCATGAAGATCTACAAATATGGAAAGAAGATCACGTACTTATGGACATTATTTGAAGGTTATGGCGTAACACCATATCTGGTTACGGCGTAACAATTGTTTAAATATGGAATGCCATGTAAGAGGGTTACGACGTAACACATTTATAAGTTACGCCGTAACAGGTTCGATAATTATAAATAGAGGCCTTATTCAAGCTATTCCGACATCACTTCCTCTACAGCCAATTGGAGAGGCGACAAAGGCTTCCAACATTTGAAGAATTCCACCTGGAGTCCAAGGGAGATCACACTTTACTTACTTTATGTATTTAATCATTCAAATACGAATCCTGTAAGAATTATGAGCTTTCAATCTATGATTATTTCTATTTCTTGCTGTGTTTCCATTACCATGAGCGGCAAAGTACTTAAAGTGCTGGCCTAGTTATGTAGTTACTTTTGTTATGATTGTTTCCTGTTAGATTATGGTTTCGTTAGATATTCCTTGACTATCGTGTAACCCTAGGTTTTGGTAGTACGGGTGGTTTGGACCTGGCTTGCCCTATTATTATATTATCTAGTCACTATGGGATCCATCGAGTACTAGGGAGGATCTATGACTCTGACCCCTAGTGTAGAAACTAACCGGTCATCGCATTTATCACTTAATATACTTAAAAAGCCAAGGAACTCTTTTAGAATCGCGGAATAGTTGGGATTAATCACTACACCTTGGATATCCTACCTCCTATACGATTTGGACTGAGTCAGAATCGCGGGAAGTATAGGATAGACTATATATGCATATTCAAGTCTATCGACCTTAGAAACCGCTAATGAAACCATAGTTTAACATTGCACAGGAAAACATTTTCATAACAATTGTAATGAAGTAACTAGGTTAGCACGTTTTCTCTCCTGATATCTCCAACTCTTTTAATTTTTAGTAATTTATTTTATTGTTATTTATTTCAAATCATTTCAAACCACTTTTAAAACGTGACATTTCAAATTAAAACTAATTACAGCTTAGCTCTTGGGTCGACCTCGGATTTACCATTCTATACTACCCATGATCGGTTCTCTGCCCGTTAGTGCATTGTTAGGTAGATCGAGTTTTATAAATTTAAAACTTGGTAAAAATATATTTTAAAATAATATGCATCAAGTTTTTGGCGCCGCTGCCGGAGAGCTAGAAATTAGTAGTAGTTTGAATTTTTGCAATTATGCCTTTTTTCACTTCGATCTATTCTCTAGGAAACATTATGGATAAGGTTGACATTGAAAGTCTCACCATTGAATAGTATCTTAGGCTGACACAAGAAAGTCAGACACCTAAAAAGATTGAAGATATGACTATCGCCGAGTACTTGGAATACGAGAGAAAGGTGAATGAGAACCACATCAGCAATACTAAATCATATCTTCCTACCTATTTCGGCAAAAGTGCACCATCCCATGACCCAATCCAGGAATTTGCTCACTACTTTGATCCTAACCAACCAAGCGCCGAGTCCGATTGTGATTCAGAAGATATGGAGGAAGAGGTTGAATACATGACCGACGATGAAGTAGTCATGAGTGAGCAAGAGGAAAATAACCATGGGTATACTCAGAACATTCAGCACTTTGAAGAAAAGGATGACGTTGACGAATGGTTGAACGCTGAGATAACAAAACACATGAGTATGCAGGGAGTGAAGAACATGAAAGATGCCTTAATTAGCATCATTAAGTCCATTAGACATGAAATGAAAGATGGTATCATGAAAAGGCAATTTGAAGCCTCGACAGCTAGTGATGAAGTATCTTTCATCGCCAGTAACGAAGTGGACAGAGCAGATAACAACACTCTGAATACTGCACCATATCGGTTAACCAAGGAACTAAGCCCAGGAAGTTTTCTTCTTCCTTTCAATATTAATAGCCATAATCTTTATGCTACTACCACATTAGATGCTAAGGATAATATCATGCCACAAAGAGTTTATGAATATATAGGTTTAGATAAACTAAGAGATACAAGCACCTTAGAAAATACGACAGGAACTAATGAGCCCTTAGGAACTGTTAATATTTTGGTGAAATTTGGGGAGTTAGAATTTACGTGTAATTTCGTTATTAAAATGGCTGAAGATGTTATAATCTTAGGAAGACCATTCCTTGAATCAACTCGTGCCCAAATCGATGTTTTCAATGAAGAAATTTCATTTGAAATAGGCAGTAAGAAATTTAAATTCAACATAGATTCTTACCAAAGCATTGAGAAAATTTACATGGTAGACATTGGACAAGAGGAGGAAACCTTTAATCCTATTGAAATAGGAATAGACTTATTCTCTTATGAATCCCCTGCATGCTTAGAATTTGAACAAAGAACTAGGTCCTATGGCACTCCTAACCTACAGGATGAAATAGCAAAACCAATTAGTTTTTCACCAGATAGAAGAGGATCAGTTAAGAGATGGCATGTATACAAACCCGTTCATGTAACCTATGATGATGGAAATGGTGAAGATTGTGGGAGGTGGCCGACATGTGACCCTGACTTAAAATTCTGATTTGGATATAATGAAGTCTTTGGGGTAAACGAGCAGGGGACGCTTAGGCTGTGGATATGTTTTTACGATCATGAAAGACGAAATGTGAAAGGGAGTTACATGGGATTTGCTGACTTTCTTCAGGTACGTTATGGACAACAGAAAATCGATGATACAACACAAAAGCGAAGGTATTACGAATGGGTAGCCCAAAACTATGAGTTTAGTAAACATCGGACCCTTACATCGATAAAACTTGAACGATCATTGCCCTTACAATACAAACGATCCAATACCAATACCACAGGGACATCAGGAACAAGGAGATGATGAATTACGACCTAGAAGTCCACGTCCATGCAATTATTCATTTGAAGAATGGCTAAAAATTAGGATAGGGCATAACAACCTACAAGAATCCGACCGCGAATTTATATTTAACGAATGGATTCTTGATAGTTACGATGTTAAAGAAGAATATGCAAGGGAGATTGGTAACCCATATTCCAGGAGATTTAATGAATATAACAGGGTGTTCAATAATGAGATTGAACATTTATCAAATGAGTACATTTTGAGAATAGGAAAGAAAGGGTATGTTCTGGACGATGTATGGGAAAATGTCAACAAAACTACAAGAAAACCAATGAAGCATGGCATGATGAGGGATACGAGGAGGACGAAATATGGTGAAGTGGAGACGAGAAAACCGACTATGATCCCCCCCTATGTTAACGTTAAAACTTTTGAAGTAAAAAAAATATTCTTTTAGAGGAGGACGTAGTTTTATATGCATTATTGATCATGAGGACGAAGCCCTACCATTAAGGCGTGTGAATGGAGCACGATTTAAAGCTATGATTAGGAAAGAACTAGAGGGCAATAAGTATGTTCACGAAGTAACGTAGAAGGGGCATGAGTCTAACTTAAAGACTCGTTAATAAACAAAAGTGCTTGGTGGGAGACAACCCGTCCTTTATTTAATGAAATTTCCTTTTTGCATTAGTTGGTTTGCATGTTTTTTACTTTGTTTTGCAGAATCCAGAAGCTGTGAGGCAATTATCGAGACTGGCTCGACTCATAATCATGTGGTAACTTTGTTGAATCTGCAGCAGTTACAACGTAACAACTTTAGTTTATGCCGTAACCACTGCAGTTACGACGTAAACCATTTCATGGTTACGCCGTAACACCTTAAAACTTAAAAAATTTACCACTTGATTACGGCGTAACCATCGGAGTTACGTCGTAAACTCTTTCTGAAATCTTAAAAATTTAAGTTTTAAAACATGTCTAAACCTTGTATACATAAATGGACTTTGTGGGTATGTTCTCTGGAAGTCCTAACGAGACTAAACTCGTCCACTTAGGCCACCAAGTGGTTTAAAAGGCTTGTTGCATATGCTAAATGCAACCGTGATACCTACGAAAGTGAGTTAGGTTTGTATTTCTTCTACACTTCGTAATTCTTGTAGAACGATTTTATGCTTTGGTTTGTTTTGTGATTACAGGGGATACAGAGCCTGCGAGAAGACAGAGATAATCTAAAAGATTTCCGCCAAATTTCAAAATTCGAAGCAATGCTCAGGTAGTTTCTTGTCTTAATTCTACTCTTTCCTTTTTATTTCATTTCCTTATTGTACAATAGGGACATTGTACAAATCAAGTAGGGGGATGGGAGTAGAATTAATACTTGATGTATGTTTTGCCTTTGATTTTCTAGTTTTCTTTGAAAATTATGCCAATTTAAAAAATTTTGACAAATTTTTCTTAAATAAATAGAATTAATCTTTGTCGAATTCACACTACCCTTTATTATACTTGGTGAGATTTAAGCCTAATATTCCGTTTCCATCATATTACTCAAAAATCCGCCAAAATATTAAGTGTGCCGGTAGTATTGTAGACTTTAGAACTTGGCATGTACATCATTTCGAAACCTAATTGATAAGCATGAATAGATAGTTCAAGAAGGAAACACTTAGGAAATCACCTAAATAGCCTATATGTGTGTGTTTATCGACTTGTTACACTGACTTGTCGACCTCCCGTGATAAACCCTTTTGTTGCACTCCCTATTAGTGCAAGATACCCCTAGATCACCCTTGTTAAACCAATCTATGTTTTCACCCTACTCTATATGTTTCGTTACACCATTACACCTTAACCTACCCTGTAGTCTATAGTTATCTTTGTGTTGAAATTTCTGGCTACTTAAGTCCATGGTTCAGGGGGAATGGGAACGAGAATTATATGCATTCAAAGACCCCCCCCCCCTGTATCACCACTTTCGACATTGTTTATCTCAAGTGGGAGGATGTGCATATAATATCGGATGTTGCAGGGGCAATAATTAAAGATATAAACTCCTGTAACATTTGCATATTTATCATGAAGAAAGTGAAGAAGAGAGGGTGAAACAAAAAGCCACCCATGTGCTAAAAAAATGTAAAGATGGTGCAAAAAAATAGAAAATGAAGCTAGTAGCCCATTATTGCACCAAGACATCTCAGTAATTATGAAAAATAAAGCTAGTAGCTCATTATTACACCAACTCATCCCAATACACATGAAGAATGAAGCTAGTAGCCCATTATTGAAGATCAGATTCTCAGACCTAGACTCTTGGACTCATGGATGGACAGTGGCTAGTTATGACAACCTTAGATTTCTTTAGACTATTCGTTTTTTGTTTTTATATTAACAACCATTAAATGTGTATCCCATGTCTATCCTAACCCCTTTATCACCCTTTAAAACCATATTACCCTTGTTGCTTTCAAGAATTATTTAGACCCTAATTCTAACTGGTGCAGATTTGTGTACTTTTCAAGCTTATGATAGAATACATGCTATGACTGTGCAATTGAGCGATCACCCTGAAAATGAAACACTTAGACTAGTGGAGAGTTGAGTGACTTTTTATTCCCTTTTCGTGAGGTGTTCGACTTTGATGTTGTCTAGCATAAGAGTTTTATAAATTCATTTCTTGAAGTTATTCTCGAGTTCTACTTGAGGGCAAGTAGAAATCAAGTGGGGGATATTTGATAACATCAAATATTTAATACTTTTTGGTGGCAAAATACCCGCTATATTACCTGCAAATGTTTCACTAACACTCAAAAACGAGATATTTTCTATCATTTTGTAGTTTTCAGGTGAAATGCAGGAAAATGACAAGAAACAAGGGAAAAAGGACTCAAAGTGTAAATATTTGAAGAATGTTACGACGTAACACCAAAAATGGTTATACCGTAACATAAATTAAGCAAGTACGAAGATCAAGGACAAGGTTACGGCGTAACACCATATCTAGTTACGCCGTAAACAAATATTTGGAAGGAAATCTTACCCAAGATAGGGTTACGGCGTAACACCCTACATGGTTACGCCGTAACCATGAAGATCTACAAATATAGAAGGAAGATCACGTACTTATGGACATTATTTGAAGGTTACGGCGTAACACCATATCTAGTTACGCCATAACAACTGCTTAAATATGGAATGTCATGTAAGAAGGTTACGGCATAACACCTTTATCAGTTACGCCGTAACAGGTTCGATACTTATAAATAGAGGCCTCATTCAAGCTATTCTGACATCACTTCCTCCACAGCCAATTGGAGAGGCGACAAAGGCTTCCAATCTTTAAAGAATTCCACCTGGAGTCCAAGGGAGATCACACTTTACTTACTTTTTGTATTTAATCGTTCAAAAACGAATCTTGTAAGAATTATGAGCTTTCAATCTATGATTACTTCTATTTCTTGCTGCGTTTTCATTACCATGAGCGGCTAAGCACTAAAGTGCTGGCCTAGTTATGTAGTTACTTTTGTTATGATTGTTTCCTGTTAGATTATAGTTTTGTTAGATATTTCTTGACTATCGTGTAACCCTGGAGTTTTGTAGTACGAGTGTTTGGACCTATCTTGCCCATTATAATATTATCTAAGTCAGCAAGGGATCCATGGGTACAAAGGAGGACCCACTAACACCTTTCCTAGTGTAGTAACTAACCAGTCAACCAACCGCACTTATCACTTAATTCTTAAAAAACACAGGAACTCTTTCAGAGGGGTTTAATAATCTACATAGGTTATTAAATAAATTTTGGGAATAGTTGGGATTAATCACTACAATCTGGATAACCCACCTCACAGACGATTTAGGACTGATTCAGAATCGCAAGAAGTATAAGATAGGACTATATCAGCCTAATCAAGTCTATCGACCATATAAAACCACTAATGAAACCATAGTTTAACATTGCAACAGGAAAACGTTTTCATAACAATAGTAATAGAAGTAACTAGGTGCATGTTTTTCTTTTTGATATCTCCAACACTTTTTAAATATCCTTTTATTTATTATTTGTTATTTATTTCAAATCACTAAAAAACCATTTTCTAAACCTGACAATTTCAAATTAAAACTAATTACAACTTAGCTCTTGAGACGACCTCGGGATTTACCTATTTTGTATTACCTCACGATCGGTTCTCTGCCCTTAGTGCGCGTATAGGTAGATCAGTTTTATAAATTTAAAAGTTGGTAAAAATATATTTTAAAATAAAATACGCATCAAGTTTTTGGCGTCATTGCCGGGGAGCTAAAAAATTAGCAGTAATTTGAATTTTTGCAATTATGTCTTTTCTCACGTCGATCTATTCTCTAGGAAACATCATGGATGAGATTGACATTTAAGATCTCACCATTGAACAATATCTTAGGATGATACAAGAAAGTCAGACACCTAAAAAGATTGAAGATATGACTATCGCCAAGTACGTGGAATACGAGAAAAAGGTGAATGAGAACCACATCAGCAATACTAAATCATATCTTCCAACCTATTTCGGCAAAAGTACGTCAACCCATGACCCAATCCAGGAATTTGTTCACTACTTTGGTCCTAACCAACCAGGCACCGAGTCCGATTGTGTTTCAGAAGATATGGAGGAAGAGGTTGAATACATGACCGACGATGAAGTAGTCATGAGTGAGCAAGAGGAAAGTAACCAAGGGTATACTCAGAACATTCAACACTTTGAAGAAATGGATGACATTGACAAATGGTTGAACGCTAAGATAACAAAACACATGAGTATGCAGGGAGTGAAGAACATGAAGGATGCCTTAATTAGCATCATTAAGTCTATTAGACAGGAAAGGAAAGATGATATCATGAAAAAGCAATTTGAAGCTTCGACGGCTAGCATAAGTGATGAAACATCTTCCATCGCCAGTAATGAAGTGGACAATGATGACAACAACACTTCAAATACCGCATCCTGTCGGTTACCCAAAGAACGGAGCCTAGGAAGTTTTCTTCTTCCTTTTAATATTGATAACCATAGTTTTTATGCTATCACCACATTAGATGATAAGGATAATATCATGCCACTAAAGGTCTATGAATACCTTGGTTTAGATAAATTCAGAGGTACAAGCACCATAGAAAATACCACAGGAACTAATGAGCCCCTAGGAACTATCGATATCTTGGTAAAATTTGGGAGTTTAGAATTTCTTTGTAATTTTGTTATAAAAATGGTTGATGATGTTATAATCTTAGGAAGACCATTCCTTGAATCAACTCGTGCCCAAATCGATGTGTTCAACGAAGAAATTCATTCGAAATAGGCAGTGAAAAATTTAAATTTAACATAAATTCTCACCAGTGCATCGAGAAAATTTACATGGTAGACATTGGACAAGAGGAGGAAACCTTTAATCCTTTTGAAATTAGAATAGACTTATTCTCTTATGAATCCCCTGCATGCTTAGAATTTGAACAAAGAACTAGGTCCTATGGCACTCCTAACCCACATGATGAAATAGCAGAACCCATTAGTTTTTCACCAGATAGAAGAGGATTAGTTAAGAGATGGCATGTATGCAAACCCATTCATGTAACCTATGATGATGGAAGTGGAGAAGATTGTGGGATGTGGCCAACATGTGACCCTGACTTAAAATTCTGCTTTGGATATAAGGAAGTCTTTGGGGTAAATGAGCAGGGGTCACTTAGGCTGTGGATATGTTTTCGTGATCATGAAAGATGAAACGTGAAAGGGAGTTACATGGGATTTGCTGACTTTCTTCAAGTTCGTTATGGACAACAGAATATCGATGATACAACACGGGAATGAAGGTATTACGAATGGGTAGCCCAAAACTATGAGTTTAGTAAACATCGGACCCTTACATCAACAAACTTGAACAATGATTACCCTTACAATACAAACGATCCAATACCAACACCACAGGGACATCGAGAACAAGGAGATGATGAACCGCGACCTATAAGGCCATGTCCATGCAATTATTCATTTGAAGAATGGTTGAAAATCAGGATAGGGCATAACAACCTACATGAATCCGACCGCGAATTTATATTCAACGAATGGATTCTTGATAGTTACGATGTTGAGGAAGAATATGCAAGGGAGATTGGTAAGCCATATTCCAGGAGATTTGATGAATATAACAGGGTGTTCAATAATGAGATTGAACATTTATCAAATGAGTACATTTTAAGAATAGGAAAGAAAGGGTATGTTCTGGACGATGTATGGGAAAAATGTCAACAAAACTACAAGAAAACCAATGAAGCATGGCACGACGAGGCATACGAGGAGGACGAAATGTGGTGAAGTGGAGACGAGAAGACCAACTACGATCCCCCCTATGTTAACGTTAAAACTTTTAAAGTAAAAAAATATTCTTTTAAAGGAGGATGTAGTTTTATAGGCATTACTGATCGTGAGGACGAAGCCCTACCATTAGGGCGTATGAATGGAGCACGATTTAAAGCTATGATTAGTAAAGAGCTAGAGGGAAATAAGTATGTTCACGAAGTAACATAGAAGGGGAACAAGTCTAACTTAAAGACTCATTAATAAACAAAAGTGCTTGTCGGGAGACAACCCGTCCTTTATTTAATGAAATTTCCTTTTGACATTAGTCAGTTTGCATGTTTCTTACTTTGTTTTCCAGAATCCAGAAGCTAGGAGGCAATTATCAAGATTGGCTTGACTCATAATCATGTGGTAACTTTGTTGAATCTGCAGTCTGCAGCCAGGTACGGCGTAATGAATTTAGTTTTACATGGTAAACCATGTGGCAATCATGAAGTAAAACCACATAGTTCCTGGTTACCGCCGATAACACCTTAAATTCTTAAATTCTTACCACTTGATTACGACGTAACATGACAAAGTTTACAGTCTGTAACCTCCTCTTGTAATCCTTTAAAATTTTTAGTTTTAAACATGTCTAATCTCTTGTATACGTAAATGCACTTTGTCGTGTGGTATGTTCTTGTAGAAGCCCTCAGGAGACTAAACTCGTCCACTTGGTGAGCCTCCATAGTGGTTTAAAAGGCTTGTTTTTGCATATGCTAAATGAACTCATGATTCCGAAGAAGTGAGTCGCTCAGTTTTGTAATTTCATGTACACTTCATATTTAGTGTAGAACAATTTTTACGCTTTGGTTTGTTTACGCGTGATCACAGGGGTAAAGAGCTTGCAGGTGAGGAAAGTAAGACGCCAGATAAGATTGCTAAAATATTTTACGTCCTAATTCATAAATCTACATAAAGCATTGCGTCAGGGAGTTTCTTGTCCCTAGATTGCTACTCTTTCCTTATGTTTATTTCGCATTTACTTGAAATGTACACAACTGGGATCATTGTACAAATCAAGTGGGGGTGATAGATTTGAATTCTACTTAACGTATGTATTTGGCTTTCGATTCTCAAGTTTTTTTCAAAATTATGTCAAATTTAAAAATTTTTTTGGACAAATTTTTCTTAAAATTAACTAGTATTTATCTTTGCGAATGCACATTCCCTTTATTATACGGGTGAGGATTTATGCCTTAATATTCCGTTTACTTCATATTACTTAAACATACACTAAAAATAGTTGAGGTGTGCCGATAGTATTGTGAGACTTTAGAACTTGGCCATGTACATCATTTCGAGTACACTAAATTGATTAGCAAGAATGATAGTTAAGAAGGCAACACTTTTAACGAAAAGTCACCCAATAGGCACTATATTGTGATTTATCGGACTCTTGTTAGACATAATCTTGTCGAGCTAACCTCCCGTGATAAACCTCCTTTGTTGTATTTGCACTTATATTAGTGTATTGATTTACCCCATGTAGATCATATCCTTGTTAAACCAATCTTTATTTTTACCCTACTCTATATGTTTCGTTACACCATTTCACCTTAGCCTATCATGTAGTCTGTATTTTCTTTGTGTTGAAATCTCTGGCTACTTAAGTTCATGGTTCGGGGAATGGGAACGAGAATTATATGCATTCGTGGAAGACTAATCAGTTATGATCTATAAAGACCCCCATGTATCACCACTTTTTTGTGACATTGATTATCTAGAGGAGTGCGTATAATATCAGGATTGTTGCAGGGCGGCAACTAATTAGAATAGATATAATCTCCTGCTCCATTTTCTATTTATCATGATGAATAATGAAGAACAATGGGTGATCGCAAAAGCCACCCATGTTGCTAAACAAAATTTATACTAGATGGTGCAAAATAAAAAAAATAAAAAAAAATGGAGCATATTAAGTCCCATTATTGCTCCAAGTCTTCTCAAAAGAAAATTATGGAGTAGTAGGCCCTTTTTATTACACCAAAGTCATCCATTTATCTTGATGGAATGGTGCTAGTAGCCATTGTTAAAGATCATATTTTCAGACCTCAGACTATTGGGACCCATGGATGGTTATGTGGCTAGTTCCTATGTCCAACACTAGATTACCGCTTTGGACTATGTGTTTTGTGTTTAATTAACAACCATTACATGTGGTTATCCCCTGCGCACGTATCCCTAACCCTATGGAGTCACCATTTGTAAAACCGTATTACGCTTGTTGCTTTCAGAATTATTGTGTAGCACCCCTAATTCTAACTGGTGCAGATCTGAAAATCTTCTCCAAGCATTGCTGATAGAATACATGACTTTTGACTGGTTTTTTTTTTTTTTTTTTGCAAAAAAATTTGAGCGAATCACCCAATTAAAATGAAACAATTTAGAATATGTGGAGAGGTTGCTGAGTGAATTGATTTTGTGTATCGTCCTATTTTGCTGTCGAGGGTGACATGTTCGGTCTTTGATGTATTCTAGTATAAGAGTTTTATGTTGTTTATTCATTTCTTGAAAGTTAGTTTATTCTCGTGAAATCTTTTTATCGAAATATGTTTTAACAGGTTCTACTTGAGGGCAAGCAGAAGTCAAGTGGGGGGATATTTGCTAACTATCAAATATACTGTAATACTTTTGTTGGCAAATACCCGTCTATTATTACCTGCACAAATGTTTCACTTAACACTCCCAAAACGAGATATTTTCATGCTATCATTTTGTAGTTTTAAGGTGGAAATGCTAAGAATAAGACAGAAACAAGTGAAAAAGGGTACTCAAAAAGTGTAAATATTTGAAGAATGTTACTACGTAACACCAAAAATGGTTATACCGTAACATAAATTAAGCAAGTACGAAGATCAGGGACAAGGTTACTGCGTAACACCATATCTAGTTACGTCATAAACAAATATTTCGAAGGAAATCTTACCCAAGATAGGGTTACGGCGTAACACCCTACATGGTTAGGCCGTAACCATGAAGATCTACAAATATAGAAGGAAGATCATGTACTTATGGACATTATTTGAAGGTTATGGTGTAACATGCAAAACTACAAGAAAACCAATGATACATCCCACGACGAGGCATACGAGGAGGACAAAATGTGGCAAATTGGGGATGAAAAGACCGACTACGATCCCACCTATGTTAACGTTAAAACTTTTGAAGTAAAAAAATATTCTTTAAAAGGAGGACATAGTTTTATATGCATTATTGATCGTGAGGATGAAGCCCTACCATTAGGGCGTGTGACTGGAGCCCGATTTAAAGCTATGATTAGGAAAGAATTAGAAGACAATAAGTATGTTCACGAAGTAACATAGAAGGGGCATGAATCTAACTTAAAAACTCATTAATAAACAAAAGTTCTTGTCGGGAGATAACCCGTCTTTTATCAAATAAAATTTCCTTTTTGCATTAGTTGGTTTGCATGTTTCTTACTTTGTTTTGCAGAATCCAGAAGCTAAGAGGCAATTATCAAGGACCGACTCGACTTTAATATGTGGTAACTTTGCGGGAATTATTGCCGCAGTTACGGCCGTAACAACTTTAGTACGCCTAACCACCTACAGTTACGACGTAACCCATTTACTGGTTACACCATAACACTTTAAAACTTAAAATTTTTACTACTTGATTACGACGTAACCTATTCTACAGATACGGCTGTACCTCCTTTGAAATCTTAAAATTTAAGTTTTTAAAAAGTTTCTCACCTTGTATACGGAAATGGACTTTGGTGGGTTTATGCTCTCTGATAGCACTCTTGAGACTAAAACTCGTTTCCATTGGCTACAAGTGGTTTAAAAGGCATGTTGCATATGCTAAATGCAACCGTGATTCCTACGAAAGTGTAGTTTTAGGTTTTGTATTTCTTATACACTTCATAAATTCTTGTAGGAATGATGGTTTTATGCTTTGGTTTGGTTCTGTGATCATTAGGGGATAAAGTATCTTGCCAAGAAGACGGAAATAATCCTAAAAGATTTTGCTAATTTCAATCTCGAAGCATGTCAGGGGTTTCTTTGTCTTAATTCTACTATTTCCTTTTTATTTTCATTACCTAAATGTTCAATAGGACATTGTACCAAATCAAGAGGCGGATGGGCGTAGAATTAATACTTGACGTATGTTTTGCCTTTGATTTTCTAGTTTTCATTGAAATTTATGCCATTTTTAAAATTTTGCCAAATTTTTCTTAAATAACTAGAATTAATTTTTACCGAATGCACTTTACCCTTTATTATACTTGGTGAGATTTATGCCTAATATTCCGTTTCCATCATATTACTTAAAAATACACCAAAATATTAAGTGTGCCGGTAGTATTGTAGACTTTAGAACTTGGCCTGTACATCATTTCGAGACCTAATTGATTAGCAGGAATAGTTAGTTCAAGAAGGGAACACTTAGAAAACCACCCAAATAGCCTATATGTGTGTGTTTATCGACTTGTTACACTGACTTGTCGGTCTTTATAATAATACTTTTGTTGCATCATTAAGTAGTGCAAAGTACCCCTAGGATCACTCGTGTTAAACCAATCCATGTTTTCACCCTACTCTATATGTTTTGTTACACCATTTCACCTTAGCCTACCATATGGTCTTAATTTTCTTTGTGTTGAAATTTCTGGCTACTTAAGTCCATGGTTCGGGAGGAATGGGAACGAGAATTATATGCATTCGTGGAAGACCAATCAATTATGATCTATAAAGACCCCCCGTATCACCACTTTCGACATTGTTTATCTCAAGTGAGGAGATGTGCGTATAATATCGAATGTTGCAGGGGCAATAATTAATGATATAAACTCCTGTGACATTTGTATATTATGAAGAAAATGAAGAAAAAAGGGTGCAACAAAAAGCCACCCATGTGCTAAAAATGTAAAGATGGTGCAAAATAAAAAAATAGAGCTAGTAGCCCATTATTGCACCAAGACTTCTCAGAAAAATAGAGCTAGTAGCCCATTATTACACCAAGTCATCTCAATACTCATAAAGAATGGAGCTAATAGCTCCTATTAATAAGATCATTATTTTCGGACTTAGAACTCTTGGACCCATAGATGAACAGTAACCAGTTATGACAACCTTAGATTATTTTAGACTAGTTGTTTTGTGTTTTTATTAACAACCATTAAATGTCTATCCCATGTCTATCCTAAACATTTATCACCCTTTAAAACCATATTACCCTTGTTGCCTTCAAGAATTATTTAGACCCTAATTCTAACTGGTGCAGATTTGTGTACTTTCCAAGCTTATGATAGAATACATGCTATGACTGTGCAATTGAGCGATCACCCCAAAAATGAAACACTTAGACTAGTGGATAGCTGAGTGACTTTTTATCCCCTTTTCGTGAGGAGTTCGGCTTTGATGTTTTCAAGCATAAGAGTTTTATAAATTTATTTCTTGAAGTTATTCTCGAGAAATCTTTTTATGAAATATTCTAACAGGTTCTACTTGAGGGAAAGCAGAAGTCAAGTGGGGGGATATTTGATAACATTAAATATTTAATACTTTTAGTGTTAAATTACCCCCTATATTACCTACAAATGTTTCACTAATACTCAAAAACGAGATATTTTCTATCATTTTATAGTTTTCAGGTGAAATGCAGGAAAGTGACAAGAAACAAGGGAAAAAGGACTCAAAGTGTAAATATTTGAAGAATGTTACGGCGTAACACTAAAAATAGTTACACCGTAACATAAATTAAGCAAGTACGAAGATCAAGGACAATGTTACGAGTATCACATATATCGAGCTTACGCCGTAACCATTATATTTAGAAGGAAATCATGACAAAGTATAGAGTTACAGCGTTAACACTTTCTAGTTGGTCTCGTAACCATGAAAGAACCACAATATGAATAAAGATCAGGTACTTATGGAATTAATTTGATGGTTTACGACGATAACCCTTATCTGTTATCCGTAACAACTGCTTAAATATGGAATGCCGTTGTAAGAAGGTTACGGCATAACACCTTTATCAGTTACGCCGTAACAGGTTCGATACTTATAAATAGAGGCCTCATTCAAGCTATTCTGACATCACTTCCTCCACAGCTAATTGGAGAGGCGACAAAGGCTTTCAATCTTTAAAGAATTCCACCTAGAGTCCAAGGGAGATCACACTTTACTTACTTTTTGTATTTAATCGTTCAAAAATGAATCCTGTAAGAATTATGAGCTTTCAATCTATGATCACTTCTATTTCTTGCTGCGTTTTCATTACCATGAGCGGCTAAGCACTTAAAGTGCTGGCCTAGTTATGTAGTTACTTTTGTTATGATTGTTTCCTGTTAGATTATGGTTTCATTACATATTTCTTGACTATCGTATAACCTTGGGTTTTGGTAGTACGGGTGGTTTGGACCTGGCTTGCCTTATTATTCGATTATCGAGTAAATATGGGATCTATCAGGTACTAAGGAGGATTACTAACTCCTTACCTAGTGTAGAAACTAACCGGTTACCGCACTTATCAATTAATATACTTAAAAAGCACAGGAACTCCTTTAGAGAGGGTTAATAATCTTTATAGGTTATTAGATATGTTTTGGGAATAGTTGGGATTAATCACTGCAACCTGGATAACCTACCTCCCAGACGATTTGGGACTGATTCAGAATCGCAGGAAGTATAGGATAGACTATATATGCATATTCAAGTCTATCGACCTTAGAAACCACTAATGAAACCATAGTTTAACATTGCACAGGAAAATGTTTACATAACAATAGTAATGAAGTAACTAGGTTAGCACGTTTTCTCTCCTGATATCTCCAACTCTTTTATTTTTAGTATTTAATTTTATTATTATTATTAATTCCTTTCAATTCAAATAAAAAACCATGCTATAAACGTGACATTTCAAATTAAAACTAATTACAACTTAGCTCTTAGGACGACCTCGTATTTACCATTCTATACTACCCACGATCGGGTTCTCTGCCCGTTAGTGCGTTGTCAGGTAGATCGAGTTTTATAAATTTAAAACTTGGTAAAATTAAATTTTAAAATAAAATACGCATCAATGTCGAAGTGTCTGAATGAGGCCTCTATTTATAGGTTTCAAATACTTTACGGCGTAACCTTTTAGGGGTTTACGCCATAAACTGCTGACGCGTACTTTCCATATTGCAGGCTTAAAAGATGTTACAGCGTAATCAAGTGTCCATGTTACGCCGTAATGCTGACTCGGATGACTCAACCTTCCATAATAATCATGTTACGGCGTAAACCTTGTGTGTGGTTACGCCGTAATGTCGCTAAATAACGTGTCTTGCCTTGAATAGGCTACGGCGTAACGTTATTGTAGGGGTTACGTCGTAACTTCTCGTAAGAATCCGTATTATCTTCATTTTTCATCCATTTCTCGTGTTTCTTGTCACATACTTGCATTTTACCTGAAAACAATGAAATAACCATAAATGTATCGAATTCAAGTATTTATAAGATAATTGCAAGTATTTTTGTGGGGAAATTGATACTAAAAAGTATTAAATATTTGATGTTATCATGTGCACGTTTCCTTTTTGGGATGTCTCAATTTAATTGTCCACTACTAAAAATATCCTTTTTGAAATTATTATTACAAACTTCAAAGAAGACTTTAATTAATTAGCTAAGGGTAAAACTATCATTCTGCTAAAAAGTAAGAAAGAGAAAGCAATTATAAATGCATTTTTCTTAAACTGTGTATTTTTTATCGGAGGACAATAATTTTAGGATGGAAGGAGTACCTACTTTGATACTGTATAACTGAAACGCCCCTTTCCCGACTCAAAATTTGACCATAATTTTAAAGCTTTTGCTCAAATACATGACCGAAAATGACCTCGTGTCACTCCTTGATAAAATGACCTGAATACATTACCATTCGACTCTTGAAAGTATCATTAACATAAAATAGACTCAATTAGCTTTCCAACGATATAAAGCACGCCTTCAAACTCTTTACGGTTTAGTTTCTACGACATAAACAAAATCGATAAAATCTGCCGGATCAATCTTGCCGGGCAGCAAAACTGCCACGCTGGGCGGCAAGTGAGAAGCCGGGCGGCAAAACAGCCACGTTGGGCGGCTTCTTTTTCCTTGTTACCCAAAATCACAATTTTGACACTTTTTCCAGAAAATTAACTTCCCAAACTCGACATCACACGAAACTTTCCAAAATTCGTTAATACATTAAAATACATCATTTTCATAAACATTTACAATCTAAATGACCCATAAGCATATACTTTACGGGGTTTGCCCAATGCCCGTTTTGACCTGTTTGCATACACTTTACCACCAATCTATAACAATTGACTTCTACTCATTTCAACTCTATGTTTACATGACACTTTGACACTTTACCACATTTATTAACAAACCATTTACGACACTTGGGGGTTCAACCTTGATTGAGCTCGGCAACTAACATAACTACTTGTATAATATCAATAAGTACTTCCATGTCTATGCCTTAATCCAAGCATTACCTTCTTCACATTGAACCTACAAAACTTTAAACACCTAAATCGTAAGCATTACGCTTAGTAAGTAAAATGGAAGATAACATGACATTATACCTCATTAACATCATATTAATGTCACATACATTCAAACATCAATTCACAAGACTTATCTTCACCATCTCTTGCATAAACACATACAAACATCATCTCATAATAAATTATAACTTCACATACCTTACTATTCCGCAACTAACCTAATTGCATCCTTAACTAGTTAGCCAAACTAGTTCTCATTCAACCATTATCAAGGCACACTAGGCCAACACTTTCAAAGACCATAATCATCTATAAATATTGCTAACAAATAGCACATAAGACTTAATATGAATAATTTAATACAATAACATATTATCACCAATTTTACTTATCTTGAATCCAAGCTAAGTCTACCAATAATCCACCATCATCATCCTTCCATCCTATATAACCTTCATCATTAAGACCTATAATCATATTGATACAAAATCAATAACAAGGGTTTATACAACCCATTATCAACCTTTAATCCCTTTTAACCATCATATGATCATATCTTGATCATATGATGAAAACCCCCAATATTACCACTTTAATCCATATCACTAATTAGATTTAACCCAAGAACATTATAACATCATTACATTAACCCCTTAAATTGGGCGCTTAAACCCTAACTCTTAATTCATCAATTAACTTAATAATTAAGGTTACTTACTTGATGTAGGATCATCATTAAAGCTTATTCTTTCCATAGAACACATAATCCAGTAAGGTAAATCCTCAACTTGGGTCTTCTTATTTTTCCCTCCTTTTTCTTCCTTTTGGTTCGACACAGACCCAACATAAGAAACATATGGAGTTGTATGGAAGGTTTTAGGATTATTATAGGATTAGCTAGTTGCATCTTTGGTCCTTTGGTAACAATAGTCCCTCAAGTCCCTTTTCTTTATATTTGGCCACATTAACTTATGTAGCTTTACCACTTAACAACTTTAGTCCCTTAAGTCATATTCTTTTATAAATGCGACACATTAATCTTTCTAAACCCATTTACATAATATTAATACTTATTGTTTGACTACCGGGTTTGACTAAGCATTCATGTAACGCATTCAAACTACTAAAAGTCGTAGTCAAACTATCCGATGGCATTCTCATAATAAAACGCTTAAAACTCGGTTTTGGGGTGTTACAAGTCTACCCCCTTATTTAGATTTCGTCTCCGAAATCTCTTCATATAATACTAACCAAACTTGGTCGCCCTTTACTCCTCATTTTATTTTAGCATTCTTAAACATATACTCAACTAGTTGCATCAACCTATATGGTTTTGCAACTCTAGCGATGCTATAACACCACTAATTACCCTTAATCCGTTCTACTTCACGCTCATTTCTATCACACTTACACTCTTCATTTTACCATTTCCAATTCCATCATTTTAGTTAGCTCATTTCTTATTTAACGCTCTTAGTCACCTTATTGTACATTTTCAATCAAGGACTATATATCCTTTGAGAAATTACATTATCTTGATTTCACGTAAGTCAAACATTAGTTAATACTTTCATATTTACCGTAGCCATCTTGACATTCCTTTTATCGTTTCCATTATAACACTTTGCTTTCTTTACTTCTTTTTAGTTATTTTTTTGTCAAGGACTATAAGTCACTTGAGAAAATTCAATACTTTTGACTTCATAAATTTAAACTTCAACTAATACTTTCACATTTCACATAAGGGTGCTAATATAACTTAGCGACCACCATAGTCATTACACCATGCCATAAGGCATATTATAACCTCAATTCAACTTTTATCCTTCGACCTATTGTCTTAATGTCTAAAACATAGGTTTCTCCTAAAGTCTCTAGTAAAACTCACACTCAAATTCTTATTTTGCCTATCTTATTTCCTACGACGTCTAACTAATTTTAAACCCTCATTTCCTACTTCTTTACTCCCTCTCATGCTATACCGAGAACACATAAGCCCACTCATCGATACTTCTTTATTTACATTGAGAAGCATCCCAATAAATGCAAATAAGGAAATATAAACTTATGGTTCGGTGATTCACAATTTCTTTATTTAAATGAAGAGGTGTCCCAATCCATTTAAATAAGGAGATTATAAATCATCCTACTTAAATATTTCTTGACACAACACTCAAACTTTCTTAACTCTTCATTACTTTCCATTATTCTCATATTAATAACTCATTCATTTTCTATATCATCTTTTGTAGCCTTGGATCTAATCTCATTAACCTTTTTCCCGAAGGAAACTTGGCTCTCTCCCTGTAGGGATTCGCCTATTATCCATACCCTTACGGTATCACCAACCTTGTGTTGGTCTTTACATTTTATCATTTGGCTTTCTCCCTGTAGGGATTCACCCATTATCTATACCCTTTCGGTATCACCAACCTTGCGTTGGTGTTTACATTTCATCATTTGGCTTTCTCCTCGTATGGATTCGCACATTACCTTTACCGAGCATTAGACCCAAGCTATGTTTAAATTTATCACTCTTTACCCTTTTTGTCATTTACATACTTTTCTAATCATATACTTTTCCATTTCTACTTTTTATTGCCTTACGCAATTCTAGCTCACACTTCATCTTTCATTATATTTTACAAGATCCAAATGATACTTGTCATTATCATATATTACATATTCATATGCATTTATTGTTTTCTTGTCAACCCCAGGTTGACCTCATGATCAATTTTATACCAATACATCCTTTAATCCATTAAACTTTTTCACGTATATAAACCTCACATTTGGTTTACCTTAAGAAACACTCATTAATCTATTTTACTCATCCTACATCCCTTTCATATAAATACATGATTCTATTCATTCTTTATCATTCATATACATCTCGTACTTAGCCATATCATACCATCGCATTATACTTTATCATTTTCTCTACATTACATGACTTATTATACTTCAACCCTTTATTAGTAATTCAAATAAGCACTTACTCTCAATACATAATAATTTTCCATTAAGCAACCTTTTTGTAATTCAAACATTCACTCATTCACTTACCCCTACTTACATACTTTCATCAATACTTATCATAATCTAATCCTATGCATTTAACTTAGCTCAAGCACATCTTAAACTCATACCATCATACACATCTTACATCACTTACAAATTTAAATAACCTACCATAGACTTTACATTATATAAACATATACTTCTACAATTAACACTTCTTTGATAAGTGTTTCACATTCTTAGCCGCTTTCATAATCCTTTAGTCTATGTCAAAATAACATATATCACTTTTCATAATCATTCTATATCTAAGCATCATCATAATCAAAGCCGCAAGCACTTAATCTACCTTATAACTAAGGCATTCGCATTCTTCGCTACTTACACTTACGACATGCATCTACGAGTGGTCTAAGTTTAGGCAACCTATAGTGGAAACCTACTTCACTTAGAATGAAGCTCTAATACCAAGTTGAAACGCACATTTCCCGACTTAAAATTTTAAAATAATTTAAAGCTTTTGGTCAAATACATGATTGGAAATGACCTCATGTCACTCCTTGATAAAATGACATAAATACATTACCATTCGACTCTTGAAAGTATCATTAACATAAAATAGACTCAGTTAGCTTTCCAACGATATAAAGCACGCCTTCTAACTCTTTACGGTTTAGTTTTTACGACATAAACAAAATCGATAAAATTCTGCCGGATCAATCTTGCTGGGCGGCAAAACTGTCACGCCGGGCGGCAAGTGAGAAGCCGGACGGCAAAACAGCCACGCCGGGCGGCTTCTTTTTCCTGGTTACCCAAAATCACATTTTTGACACTTTTTCCGAAAAACTA
Source organism: Tanacetum coccineum (assembly GCA_026074375.1). NCBI lineage: Eukaryota > Viridiplantae > Streptophyta > Magnoliopsida > Asterales > Asteraceae > Tanacetum > Tanacetum coccineum. The sequence goes on along the minus strand of BQNB010051818.1, from coordinate 14,122 downwards.
ACTTCCCGAACTCGACATTACAGGAAACTTTCCAGAATTCATTAATACATTAAAATACATCATTTTCATAAACATTTACGGTCTAAATGACCCATAAGCATATACTTTACGGGGTTTGCCAACCGCCCGTTTTGACCCGTTTGCATACACTTTACCATCAAACTATAACAATTAACTTTTACTCATCTCAACTCTAAGTTTACATGACACTTTGACACTTGACCACATTTATTAACAAACCGTTTACGACACTTGAGGGTTCAACCTTGATTAAGCTTGGAAACTAACATAACTACTTGTCTATTATCAACAAGTACTTCTACGTCTATGCCTTAATCCAAGCATTACCTTCTTCACATTGAACCTACAAAACGTTAAACAACTAAACCGTAAGCATTAAGCTTAGTAAGTAAAACGAAAGATAACATGGCATTATACCTCATTAACATAATATTAATGTCACATACATTCAAACATCAATTCACAAGACTTATCTTCACCATCTCTTGCATAAACACATACAAACATCATCTCGTAATAAATTATAACTTCACATGCCTTACTATTCCGCAACTAACCTAATTGCATCCTTAACTAGTTAGACAAACTAGTTCTCATTCAACCATTATCAAGACACACTAGTCCAACACTTTCAAAGACCATAATTTATCTATAAATATTGCTAACAAATAACACATAACACTTGGGGGCAGTTTGATAGCCTCTTAATTGGTCATTCAGAGTCATTTATTGAATCGGTCAGAGGTGAGTGAGTGTTTGTTAAATTTTTTATGGCTCTGGATGATTTTAATTGGCTTTGATTAGAGCAGCACTCAAGGTCATACAAATTCATTCAGTAGCAAAATATGTCATGCCCTCTTGCATGACTTTTAATATTTTTAATTATTATTAACATATTAATTTATAAACCACATTATTATAACTACAACTTTATACATCTATCTTCTAGGTTGTTATGTATATATTTTTTTCAATCGTTCTTTTATTTACTTTTATTGAAGTGGCAAATACATATTAAAATTAACAAGGATAAACATGATGACCAATAGGTTAATTTAACAAGCATATAATAAATATTAAGAATTACTAATAACCAGAAAAATTGATATGTGTACGAAGGTTAATATAGTAATTTTATATGGGTGAGTTACCGGTTCAGAAAATTTGTCAAACGTCACATTTTCATTCAGAACCAAGTTCATTTAGATTTGCTAAATCATTAAGGGGTTTAAACCATTCAGTGCTAAATCATTATGTTTTATCAAACAGCCCCTTAATATGAATAATTCAATACAATAACACATTATCACCAATTTTACTTGTCACACCCCGTAAATTTTAGGTCTTTATTTTAAACTTTTACGAGTTTAATTTTTATTTTTATAAGTTACGTGTTAGTTTGGCAAGTATCTGGGAAGTTGTCCCGCGTAAACGTCATCGGACGCGTTCCGGCTTTAGACTTGGATTAGTCTACGTGTTATATGCATTATTTTATCATTTTAAAGTGTTACGTATTTTATGTACACTTTCGTTTGCGATTCTTACGTTTTTCGCGTACAACTTACGTTTCGTGTTTTAGGTCAAACGGAACCCCGGAAAGCCGTCACCCTTGCATGTAAACCCTAATTATCATCCGTTATTGTTTTAACATCAATAATTTTGTTCAACCTCCCCCTCCTAGTCTAATTACATGAAACACACACATACACACTCTAATCAAATGGAATCTTTTCACTTTTGCATACACTTAAATATCTAGATATTCTTCCTACATAAAAAGCCAAGATCAAATTGGTCCCCCCTTCCCTTTGGCTCCAAGTATTCTTTGGCTCCACATAAACACCCTTTGGCTCCAATTTTGATCCATCCTATATATTCCCTTCTCATTCATTCACTCTCATTTTTCCTTCTCTCTAAAAACACAATAAAAACTCTCTTCTCTTTCTCATTTTCTTTGTGTCTAGCCGAACCAAACCACACCCTCACTAGGGATTCTAGTCACTTGACTATTCAACTAACTCACCATAAACCCTAGACCTTAGCCTATAAATACAACTCCTTTCACAACTTAGGGTTACTCCCATCTTTCAAGCTACAAAAAAAAACACAAAGTCTCTCCTCCCCTCTCCTCCTAGCCACGACAACAACAACACCAATTGGGGTTTTCATTTCTTTGATTTTCTTTGAGATCCAAGTACTATAGATTCATATTTAAGGGTTTTTAAGGTGTTTCCAAGTATTAGTTCATCAATTTTAAGGGTTTAATTCAAGATCATAAGTTAGGGTTTTGAGTATTATTTGGGGTTTTTCAAATCCAAGCCTTCCATCTTTATTTCTTATTTCTTAAGCTTGTCATCATCCTTGTAAGCTCATTTCTTGAACCTCTCTTCTATTTCTTAATTTCTTATACTTATATTTTGAATCCATGTGTTTGTGTTTAATTTTACAAAAAGAAACAAGATGGATTTATGCAATAATAAAGATGTTATGGTACTTTCACATAATATTTTGATTAGTATTAAAAGTGAGTTGATTAGGGTGTTGAAATGATGATGAGGATGAGATTAGGATAGATAAGATTGTGGATTTGTTGTTGGTTTAGTTGTGAATAGAGATTAGGCTAGATTAGGCACTATTGTGAAGTTGTGGTGGATTTTTGGAAGCGTTTTCGAAAAACATAAGGGTTGTCCAAAATTTTAAAGGGCATACACGGGTATATAAAAATGTTTTGAGGTGCTAAAACTCTAAGATTATGGTAGTATATGTTTTCCCGATCGTTTCGATATAAAAAACGCTAAAAACGGATTTAAAACGACCAAGTTATGGCCAAATGAAACTTGAAACATTTTTCAGCAAAAACAGGTTTTGTAACGATCAGATCAGCAGCTAAAACGGACAATTCGGACCCATTCGAATCCGAATCGGCTTTTGTATAAAGCACGGAAGTTGTCCGGAACGAGATTTTACTGTATAAGTGCGTACCGTTCAGCTTAAAAGTCAAAGCCAAGAGACATTTTTATCACGAAAAGGAAAAAAATGAATTTTTGAGACACTCAAATAATAGTTGCTGTTTGGACTTTTAAAATGAGTTTTCAGACACTTTCGGGTTTGTTTGAGCTTTAAAAACATTGGCGAAACATATAGTAACACTTATATATCAACTAGGGACATTAGAAAGGTCATAAACATATTGTCGGGATAGCGTTTGAGATTTCTAAAAATAGAAAGTACGTAATAAATGTAAAGTCACTATTAGCGGAGTAAAAATAGGAAATTAGATGTTGAGGATACTTTAGAGCGTTTAGGCGTAAAATGGACTTAACAACTATTATTATTAGACAACGTTAGCGTTTGGGATGTCGGGACTTCTAAAAATGGAAAACTTCTAAAAATAGTAAGTTTTAGCGAGATAGACGTGGAAGGTAGACGTTTAGGTTTCGATAGTGCGTTTATGGAAATATGGACTTAGCAAATATAGGGGACGGTATTAACGTCCCGAAACTTAGAACTTTCCTAAAATAGAAACTTTCTAAAAATATCAACTTTCCGAAATTGGAAACCTTTCGTAAAACATGGCGTAACGTTACTATAAACCTTATACTTTCGTAATGACACGTTTTTACTAAATAAACTAAAGCACAAACACTTATGGATGTCTATTCCTTATATAAGCGTCTTATCCGACGTTTCGTTATTTATTCCTTGTTTCTGACGCGCGTCTTTTAATTAGGTCGCGGTTAGAGTCGTTCGATTTCGTTATACTCTTCATTGAATTACTTTCTCACCATTTGCTTAAGGTGAGTTTATAGCCCCACCTTTTACTTGTTTTACATATTCTTTATAACTTTTTGGGGTGAAAAACATGCTCGTTTACAAACTCGTTTACATGATTGATTTCACACTCATTTTTACCTATGAATACAAGTACTTAAAGCTTTTACGAATACGTTGGTTGCTTTTACTACGGATAGAAATACTTTAAACACTTTACGAATACATTGGTTGCTTTTACTACGGATACAAATACTTTAAACTCTTTACGAATACGTTGGTTGCTTTTACTATGAATGCAAGTACCTTAAACTTTTACATATTACCTAAGTTTCTCTATTGCCATGTAGTACACACTATCATGAACCATTAATTACTTCGTGTAAGCACGAATGCTGTGAATAGATCTATTGGGGTTGACACCCCCACCTAGAATTCTGGATGAGTACATTGGCCAGTGGGTGCATTTCATTTGAGATAGTACTTGGGTGTTTTGGCAAAACATCGATTTGAGACGAATCTAAAAGACTAGGATTTACACAACTTGTTAAGGCTTCGGTGTCATGAGCTTAGGGTAATATCGTAAACATTTTTGTGTGATATTGTATGTGTTACAATAGTCACACACACTCGAAAACGTTGAGATTCACACTACTTTTATTCAACGATATCAGTTACCAAATACTTTTCATAATACTGTGAGTGAAGCAGTATTCACTAAACGTTTTTTATTCTCGCAAATGCTTTCCTTAAACCTATGAATTCACCAACTTTATGTTGACGTTTTAAGCATGTTTTTCAGGTGCTTAGCTTTGGACTTCTCTGATGTGCTATGTGGAGTCTACGTGCAATATGATATCATCTTTCAAGACTTTATTATCATCCATACTCGTTGTCTTTTGAAAACTTAATTATGCTTCCGCAACGTTTTAAATTTCATTTTAAATCTTGTAAGTATTATCCATTTTTAATAAATACAACGAGTTATGATTTTCAAAACGTCCATTAGTGGTCGTTCCCTTTAATCTTAAGTGATGTATATTATGACGTCACGCCCCCGGACACGTAATTCCGTCCAGGCCCCGTTTGGGGGTGTGACATTACTTACCTTGAATCTAAGCTAAGTCTACCAATACTCCATCATCATCATCCTTCCATCCTATTCAACCTTTATCATTAAGACCTATAATCATATTGATACAAAATCAATAACAAGGGTGTATACAACCCATTAACAAACCCATTATCAACCTCTAATCCCTTTTAACCATCATATGTTCATATGATGAAAACTTCCAATATTACCACTTTAATCCATATCATTAATCAGATTTAACCCAAGAACATTATAACATCATTACATTACTTAAAACGCCAATTACCCAAAAAAACCCAAATTGGGCACTTAAACCCTAACCCTTAATTCATCAATTAACTTAATAATTTAGGTTACTTACTTGATGTCGGATCATAATTAAAGCTTATTCTTGCGATAGAACACATAATCCAATAAGGTTAATCCTCAACTTGGTCTTCTTATTTTTCCATCCTTTTTCTTCCTTTTGGTTCAATATAGACCCAACACAAGAAACATATGGAGTTGTGTGGAAGGTCCTGGGATTATTCTAGGATTAGTTAGTTGCATCTTTGGTCCTTTGGCAATAATAGTCCCTCAAGTCCCTTTTCTTTATATTTGGCCACATTAACTTATGTAGCTTATTTACCACTTAACAACTTTAGTCTCTTAAGTCATATTCTTTTATAAATGCGACATATTAATCTTTCTAAACCCATTTACATAATATTAATACTGATAGTTTGACTACCGGGTTTGACTAACCAATCACATAACGCATTCAAACTACTAAAAGTCATAGTCAAACTATCCGATGGCATTCTCGTAATAAAACACTTAAAACTCAGTTTTGTGGCGTTACAATAACAGATTATAAACTTTACTAAACTGTCCATATTAAACGAGACACGGCAGTAGCGCGAAGATGGTGGTTGAGGACTTATGTGGCATTAACCGTCCCTAAAGTGATGCAAGTCTGTGTGTGATGCTAACAGGAAAGTCGCTGATGATTTATTGGGTGAACTTTAGGTATATGGTATCAATTATCTTCTAACGATTTCATAATAAAGTTAATTCTACATTAATTGGCACACTTATGTAAATATATAATGTCAAGTGATTATATTTTAGTTACAACATTAGTTTTTTTACTTCTGTTTTGATAATGATGGACTTTAAATATTGGGTAGTCATTAGTGAAAGGATATGTAGGAAACCGATACACCATTACAGTGGTATGTAAATATTTGTTATGTAATAAAGCTGTCATTGATTTTTTACAAGAACCTTTATTGTCGTTATGCTAAGAAGATGTTTTAACTTGATTGTGCAGGTTCGTGTATACAAGGATACTGATGATGATTGGAGAAGAAGATTTAAAATTACTGAGACAACGACTGAGGTCTAGGCATAACTCATGCTCTAATATAAGGCTAATTAAAGTTTCATACATTATTTTAGCCATGTGAATGGTAGCAGTACCTTAATATTTTTTTGTTTGCCGATTACGCTGCAAATTTTTAACAAAGACAATTTTACGACATATACGAAATATATATTTGAGTAATCCATAAGCAAACACCTCGCAGTGAGAGTGCGGGCTTATAACCCCGTTGTTTGTTACAATTATGATATGTTTGTGTGTTCAATATATATGTTATTCAATAACCACAACAGAAACATATAATTAACCCTTTAAAACATCATTAGAATCAATAGTACAATTCAAGAAAAATGAGAAAACACAACCGCCTCATATATTAACTAAATAATGCAATAATAAACTACTTATACTAATAAATAAATAATAATTTTTTACATACGATTGAATAAGTCAATCCATCCTTTGCCTTCACAATATCTTTTTCTAAATGAAGGCATTGGTTGCATTCTGATCAATATCAGAAACATAAAAAGATTTAAAATGTTTCATTAACAATGTATTATATCCATCAGAAATTAATACAACCTTACAATCCTTGTTTTTGATACTCTGACGGATAATTTGTAAAATAAATCTATCACAACGAAAGAACTCTACTAGAACATGTATCTAAATAATGATTTGTTTATGGCTCTTCATAAAAAAATTATATTGGTAATTAAAGTGCTTGTGTTTGTATGTCATATAATTGTTTTTTTTTCTAATTGTTTGTTAGAATTATGATATGTTTGTGTGTTCAATATATTTGTTATTCAATAACCATATAAAAAACATAGAATTAGCCCTTTAAAACATCATTAGAATCAGTAGTAGATATGAGAAAAGACAGCCGCCTCATATATTGACTGCAACAAAATATATTTTTCCAAATAATTTAGTATTTTACAAAACTGTGTATAATCAGTAAATGAACTTTGTGGGTATGTTTCCTGGAAACCCTCACGAGATTTCACTCGTCCACTCGGGCTACCGAGTGTTTTAAAAGGCTTGTTGTATACGCTAAATGCAACCGTGATTCCTACAATAGTGAGATAGGTCTGATTTCATTTATTTTATTGTTATTATGTTAGCCGTTATGTGCATGTTGGCTTTTAATTCATATTTTATGGCTTGATGTAGACTTTCTTACAGCCATACAGGTTGATGCACGTAGAGTAGTGCTTGGATGGTTATTAGCTGCAAGGAATCCTTTCAAGCTAGACTGGTTGGATGCTATACATAAGATGATGTTGAGTTGCTTATGATTATAGATGTTGCTCGAGGAAGCAGACTTGGAGCATGGCTTAGAGCATGCTATTTCTTCATCATACTAAGCAAATCCAGGGGAGTTTTATGTTACATTTCTAACCCTTCCTATTTTTAAATTAAATGTTTAGTTTGACCCAAGTGAGGGGAAGGGATTAGAAATAAACGCATGCTTGATTATACTTGCCTTTATTTTTCTAGTTTTTATTGAAAAATGTTTCATCTTTAAAATTTTGACATGTTTTTCATTACTTAACTAGTTAAGACTTAACTGAGCACACCTACCTTATAATTTCATTATGTGAGGATAAGCCCTTCTGTTTCCCCTTATATGTTAATTCCATAAAAATAAGTAGCTGATGGTTTTGTATAAAGACTATTAGAACTTAGGCTGTATAAATCTTTTTGAGACTACTAAAATGATCATTGCACTAAGGTAACTTAGTGTAATCGATGTAGCTTGGATAAAAAGACAAATTTTAGGATTAACTCAAATAGCCTATATGTGTCTGTGTATATTGACTTTTCACACTGATGAGTCAATCCCCCTATCACACCCTTTGTTGCACTTATCTTTGGTGCACTCATCTTTGGTGCAAGATACCCCCAGCACAACATGCTGAGCATATCATGTCATTTTTTTAAAATGATTATATGTTTGTTTAGTTATACTAATCGCCTAGCCTACCCCATAGTTTCTTAAAGTCTATAGTCGAGGAGTTGCTAGTTAATTTTGTTTCCACTAGTAAAAGTCGCGGGTCATAATTAGAGAGCATTTAAAGACATTCAGGTTTAAAAGATAGTTGATCTCAAGTGGGGGATGCTCTTGTATATATGTTTTCGTATTATTTATTATTGTTTCATTGTCTTGCATAAAAAAAGTGAAAAATTGAAAAAAAGCATTCAAGCAAGTGTTTATTAGTTTGTTTATAGCTGATCGTAAATTATAAATCAGCTTATATGTCATACATTATAGTGGTAGTATTCCTGCCTTGTGCAGCTGGTGATGTCTTGACATATCCGTTTTGATGTATGTAAACGAGTAGCATTTATAAACCCGTATCATTTCTATCTCTCTTGTCTATGTAAGTTTACATTTATACAATGAGGGCATTGTACATCTCAATTAGGGGGAAGGGAGATAGAAATGAGTGATTATAGAGCTTATTCGATTAAAATATGAGCTAAATTTGCCTATTTTTTAAAAAAATAGCACATAATTTTTCATTGAAATATAGGCCGATTTAATGCACTTATTGGCTATGTTTAAGATATTTATGAGGTATTACACTGCATTTTATACGCATTAAATCATGTAGTTTGAAGAACCCTTGACTCATGACCCTCGGTTTTTGCCTTATGTGATTTGAATGCGACTAGTGACACGAAGAGTGTGGACTTAGGAAACTATTTGCTTGTTAATTTTTCAATTTACACCAATTATAAATGTTTTTTCATGTCTATTACCACCCTTAATCATTCTTAATCCTAGCCTTTAGCTTACTCGAGTTAAGGATTTAAGCAATCACATGTGTCTCTCATGGATTTGGACGAGCATTTGTGGTTTTATCACCTTTTCTGGAGTATTTGTATGGTAAACGATTGCGAATGAACTCACCTATTAGCCTGTGTGTTGTGTCAACCCATTTTCCTTTTTGAACAGTTGCATCTAGACTCTAGTGGTGGGGATTAGTATCTTTGTCAAGCTTATGATAGAATACTCGCTATGACTCTGCAGTTGAGTGATAAAAAAAATGAAACACATAGATTAGTGAGAGTATGAGTGTGATTTTTTTTTTCTTTCATGAGGTGCTCGGTTTATAATTTTCTAGCTTATGTAATTTTTAAATTCATATTTTCTGGTTTCTACTCGGGAGATATCTTTTTGAGAATTATTTAAAAGGTCTACTTGAGGGCAAGGGGATATTTGATTACATCAAATATTTAATACTTTTCTATATCAAATTCTCATGTTTATTGCCTTGTTTGATATCATTTTTATATGAATCTGGTACTTAATTCATTCATATTACAGGTTCAGGTAATTAAAGGCATTGGTATGGAACTATGCAAGAAATGGCCAAAGTAGTACCGATAATAATTTATTTAGTAGAGGTACTAAATTTAAAGGCATGCTACTATATCTTTACAGGAAGCGACTCAAGAGTCAAATAAAGAATAGTACCACTACTATATTATTTAGTAGGAGTACTATATTTTTAAAGATGTGAAACGGTAGATAAGAAGGAATAATATCATGCTTTAGAAGAAACTACGGCGTAGTTCGACACATTAATTACGTCGTAGTTAATCATTGCTGGAATTGGCTTATCCCACTACACAACTACGGCGTAGTTAGCCCGTATAGACTATGTTGTAGTTATTACTTGCCAAAGATGGAAAGCTGAGTAGGAAAATCTACGACGTAGTTGGACACTTATAACTACGCCGTAGTTTTATAAATTACAAGGACTAAAAAGTGTGCACAAGTATTAAAGTTTCAAGGATTAAAGTTATTACGTCAACTACTATGAGAGGATCAAACTTGCCATATCCCTAAACTTCACATTTATATAATAACATACAATGATAACAATGGGAAACATAAGAGATCGGTGGATTTCTCTTTGATGGTCCTTTAGGGAGTCAATGCTAGGAAAAGCAAGCATCCAGCCAACATATATTTCAATTCAATCCCGGGTTGAAGACATCATCATCGTCATCATATCAGTTTGGTTCGATTATTATGTTCTCCATTACTTTCATTAATTGACCATGATATTATTGGTAGAATACTAATTATTCTGGCTAGCGAATCAATGAGTTTTATCTTATCATAAATTAATTGTCTTGTATGGGAATGGATATATGTTCTTCTTTGGATACCTAATTGGTTATCATTTATTAACCATAAAGTGAGTGAAAGAATATTTGTTTAGAGTAACGAATAAATATTTATTAAACAAATTCTATGATACTAGTTACCATGACTCAACAGAGTAATGGGACCATGGACCGATTACCATGACCAAAAGGATCTGGGAGGTAAGTGTATAACAGGGAAGGATTAGATGACCATTCAGTCCAGGCGATACCGAATAGAATAATTATTTAAATCACGACGTTAATTAAGATGTAGTTAAGATAGCAAAATAGGGGAACACTTTCTTCCTTTTGATTGTATTATGACCATCTTTTTATTCAAGTTCTCAGTCATTAAGCTAACGCCGAAATTAATTGTTTTTCCATCTAATAGTAGATAGCCTTGTGATAGAAGCTTTTGTCCATAGCTCTTTGTGTCGACCTCAGACTTACCTAAGTAACTACATGCGACTGGGTAGCAAGCTGCTCTTAGTGTTTTATATAGATCTTAGTTAGTTTGCGGCTTATAAATTTAAAACCTAACCTATCAAAAGTAAATACGCATCACAACACCTCGCTTTAAATTTGATTTTCTTACTCTAAGAACCATCCTTAGTCTTGAGAAATCTCGCTTGTTGAGAGACATGGTGAATATATCTACAACTTGGTCTTCGGACCTCGTATGTATCACTCGGGCATCCTTCCTTGCAATGCACTCTTGAATAAATTTATAAAGAGTGTTGATATGCTTACTTCAATCATTAGTGACTTGGATTTTCGGTAAGTTCATGCCGACTTGTTATCCACATAGATCCTAGTCGCATCTTCTTGCTCAATGTGTAGCTCCTCTAACATACTTTTGCGCCAAATTAAGTGACATACACATGATGTTGTCGCTACGTACTCTGCTTCATAGCTGGACAAGGTAACAATATATTTCTTCTTTGAAGACCATGTAAAGGCATTGTTACCGAAGAAGAATGAGAATCCTGATGTACTTATTCCATCGTCTTTGTTCCAGCCTAGTCACTATCGCTATATTTAATCTGCTTGAAGTCTTCGCTTGTTGAATAAAACATACCATAATCTGTGGTACCTTTGATATAATGAAGGATCCTCTTCGCAATCTCCAATTTTTTTGATCGTAGGCTCTCTATAATCGATAATAAATCTAACCCCAAAGAGGATGTCGGTTCTTATACATGTCAAATAGCGTAAACTTCTAATGAGACTTTTGAATAGAGTTGATTCTATCTCATCTCCTCCATCATGCTTAGAAGGCTTTTCCTTATATCTCATTGCGTATATTTATTATTGACATATGAAATATTCTCATTCGTTACTTAACCTAATGCCAAGATATAAGACCATAAAATCCTATGTATGTTCATCTCGAACACTCTTTGTGATTGTGACTTTTCGATGTCATCAATCATACTTGGAGAATTTCCTTCTTGCCCTTAGGCAACATATCCATCTGGTTGCTCTACGTAAACTTCTTCTTCGAGAATTCCATGTAGAACTACCGACTTCACATCCATTTTTCACCTATATTGAGCAGTAATAGCAATAACCATTCTTATAGTTTCTAAGCGAGCAATAGAGCCATATACCTCTTCGTAATCGATACCATGATTTTGCTTGTAACCTTTTGCCACAATTCTTGCCTTGTACTTCTCAACTTCTCCTTTGGCATTTTTCTTGGCCTTGTATACCTATTTGATTCCAATAGCATCTTGTCCTTTCAGAAGGGTTGTCAGCTCCCACGTATCATTCTTCTCTATTGACTTTATCTCTTCATCAATCGTGTGGAAACTAGAGGGGGGGGGGGTTGAATAGTTTACAAGTTTGTTTTTGTTTTAAAAACTGTGCTTACAAAATATGTAGATTTGAGTTGTATGTTTAACCAATTCACAATATGAACAAACAATATAACAATCTAAACTAAAGCTAAATAACAATGACAATAATATGAAGAGATAAGGAAAGGAACAATCAAACCAAGACACCAAGATTTATAGTGGTTCGGCTACAAGCGCTTCTTCTTTCGCCCTACCCACTCCCTGAGTACCTTCTCGAATTTCACAGTTCAACAAGCTCCTTTATGCAAGAAACCGTATTACACGTCAGCTTATGTAGTTTCTTTCTGACACTAAAGCAAAATGTCGAGTCCCTACACATAGCTAGAACCAATCTACCCACGTCACAATCAGATACACCAATCACCTAGATTTCTACACTATCGGATTTACACACTATCCGAATCATACAAATACACAAGATAATTACAATAGAGATTTGGTACTTAGAAGAAAAGAGGAGAGATCACTAATCAACACTTCATTTCTTGATGAATACGAGTGTTCTTCTCTTGCACTTGAATGAGAGGGAAGAGATGAGAAGAAGAGATTAGATCACTTGAAAAAGGATCAAGAGATGTTAGTGATCAAGATATTTAGTGAGAGAAAGAAGGTTTTTAGAGAGAGGGAGAGAAGTGTGAGAAAATTTATGCAAAGAGGTGTGATTTTCAGCAATAGATGAAGCAGTATTTATAGGCAGGAAAATCCAACGGTAACCGGCGGCGGTCCCAAATATATAAGGGGGCCGCCAGGCCTATAAGGGGGCTGCCAGGTAGACTTCGCTCCCTTTTTTATCTTTTTGTGGGGAAGGTTGTATCTGGTATTGAAGCTTCTGTTTTGGGGGGAAAATTTGAATTTCAAATTTTAAGTTTTTAATAAAACTTTTCTTTTAATTAGAAAATATTTTGTATAATTAATTTTGTGAAAATCTTTTGTAAAAATGTAATGGATAAGAGAAAAATATTTTCTTGATCACTAATCATGCTTAATGATTTGTTTGTTCATACCTTAAGTGATTACTAATCTTAGAAATGGAATTTTACGATTAATAATTTGTAAACGTTTAATTTTATCATAAACGTTTTTACATTTTGTTATTATCAAAACGTTGAGAGGTCAAAAAATATAAATAACGTTTTTAGACATTATTTGTATTAACAATCTCCCCCTTTTTGATGATGACAAAATATAAACTCATTTTGTATAAAATTAATAGTTACACATTATTAATGAGTTTTGTTCCATTTCTCCCCCATTTTATCGAATACAAAAGGGATTATCGTCTGAGTAGTTATATGAAGAACAGAGATCGAGCGATACAAACTCCCCTTGATATATGCCCCCTTGTTTGGGGCACCAAGGGATCGATCTTACGAAAAATTGTTTGCTACAAACAAAGTTAGAGATACAAATACAAGACAAATATCTTTTAAGCAACACATTAGGTTTAAGTATCCTAAAAGTAAGTTTCATTCAACAATTAAGAAACTCATACAATAGCAAATGCAAGTAATACATTCATACAACATGAAATAAAACTAAAGCTAATACGAGCTAAAACAAATTCATACAATATTTGTATGAATCATTATAATAGAAAGTAGATAGTCATAAGATAAAGACATAATAAGGCATAGATCTAGACTAGTTGATTCTTAAAGAGTAGAAGTTACCATAATCAAAATATGGGTTGTTTATTATTAGGTAAACTTAAGCTTTCGAGATTGCTCAATTATGGTAAGGAGGTTGTTATTAAGGATAGAAATTGAGTTGAAGGACCAATGATGAGAGATTTGATACGATTAAGGTCATCTTTCAATGTATCAATTAGATTTTGGGTGTCCA
>BQNB010051817.1:16424-40791 GCA_026074375.1 Tanacetum coccineum | reverse complement strand
GTCGATAGAGAGGTTAAGTGACTTAAGCAGAGTCGGATACCTATTGTTAAGGTTCGTTGGAATTCGCAAAGAGGTCCAGAATTTACTTGGGGATGTGAGGATCATATAAAGAAGAAGTACCCTCATCTCTTTACAAATAAGGACGAAGCGAGTAAAGCGGATAAGTCGAGCTGAGCACCGGGACGGCGCTCCCTAAAAACATTAAACATTAAACATCTAAACCATAAGCACGAGGCTTAGTAAGTAAAACAGCAATAATACACAATTATACATCATTACACATATAAGCATCATTCGCATAGCTCATCATCTTCCTTTCTTATATTCTAATGTCATAATCATCGCAAATCATAAACACTTTATAAACTTAACAAATAAAGGGGTTTCTAGTCATGCCCATGAAATACCCATCTCAATACTAACCTTTATATGATCATGTCATGATCATATCACAAAACCCCCAAAATTACTATCTTTATTGAATACCACTTAACCCATGATTACTATAACACCAAGTCTTTACTTTAAAATACTTTTTACCCAAAACTCCCAAATTAGGTACATAAACCCTAATTCATATTCTTTAATTAAATCAATTAAGGGATTACGTACCTTGTATAAATCATCAGTATAAGCTTATATCTTGATTTGGTACCTCAATTCACCTTCAAATCATCACTAGTAATTACCCTATCTTTTTCCCTCTCTTTTCTTCCTCTCTATGTCAACACCAACACAAGGCACCAAATATATCTAGAACATTTAAGATGTTTCAGGGAATTCTATATTAGTTGGCACAAGTTTGGCCTATTGATATAATAGGTCCCTCAAGTCTCTTTCCTTTATTTTTGGCTACATTAACTTATATAGATTATTTATCACTTAACAATTTTAGTCCTTTAAGTCTTAATCTTTTATAAATGTGACATATTGACTTTCTAAACCTATTTACATATTATTTATACTTATAGTTTGATTACCGGGTTTGACTAACCAATCACGTAACGCCTTCAAACTTATAAAAGTCCTAGTCAAACCATTCCAATGGCATTCTCGTAATAAAATGCTTAAAACCCGATTTTAGGGTGTTACATCATCTTTTTCTTCTAAGAGGTCTTGAATGATATCTTCTAAGCCATCAACTGAGTTATCATCAAAAGTATCCGCAACCTTTTCCACTTCGTACTCCTATTTATTAGATGCCTAGTCTTGAGAATCTTTAACTATGTTGATATTCCAAGTACCTAATTCATGTACTTGAACTTCAAAAATTTCACCATGTATTTCAACATCCACTTTTTCTGAGATGAACTTACGAGTTTTCATAGAGATACAAACCGTACTCGAGCACATGGATGTTAATTGTTCAACTTCAAAGAACATAAAATTACCAAATAGGCAAGCTACTTTCTTGAAAGCGTTAGAACCCCAAGCACAAAGTGGAAGACCATTGATCTCGATCCAAATTAAATGTTCATCAATCTTAAAAGAATGTGAAGCATTCTTAATAGAAGATTTTAAACGTTTCAAGCTTTCATTTGATTAAAATGCGACACAAGCCTATGGTGAGGGGAATTGGATCCAAATACATAATCCACCTATATGATAGATTTTTACATCCACGAATCCTTCATTTTTTGCATATTAGATACATGTTGCTTATCGAGTCTATTTCTTTTAGTTTAACCAGAAGGACCTTCGTTGCATCATCGAAATTAAGGCAACGGTGCGAGGTTTGACAGGTTGTGATATGTTAGTGGATGATTTGGAGCTACCATGAGCAATAGACACAAAGGATGGTTTTTTTGCGGGTAAATCAATATTGTTGCATGGGGTGTTTTTAGGGTTAGGGTTAGAGTTGTCCATGGCCCCATTTTAGGGTACACAAGGCTTAGGATCTAAGTTTGATGTACTTATATTAGTCTCTAGAACCTAGCAATGGTAACATACAAATGAAAACTTCCGATCCATATGTTGGATAATGACCTAACAAAAGATGGTATCTCGTTTACGCCCACATATCGTATGAAACCAAAGCGCTTACCTTATTTTGAAAGTTTATTGGCGATGAAAGCGTAAACGAGACGACCGAAAGCGGCACAAATATTCCATAAACCTCTTGCATCAATTGATTCAGGGAAGTTTGTGACATAGAAAGAGGTGGCAACTTTTTCCAAATCTCTTTGAAACAGGTTATGAATAGGTTTTGCGGTTGTGGTTTTGTTGTTTAGAAAGATCCATGTCCATACATTGGAATCAGTGATGATAACAGGTTTTCCCATATTAGTATCCCCCTTCCCCACAGAGATCCGTTGATTGAGGTCAGTGATCTGATTATTTTTGTAACAACCCGAGTTTTAGGTTAACGCCTATCCCTAGCTAAGATAGTTATTTTAGTTACGTAAATAATTATAGTCATTTATATTATGTGAGGATCGATAAAAATTTCCTTTGATAAGGTGATTTCAATCCGTGGTTGAGTTTTTATTTGTTTTTAGTGTTTAAGAAAGTCAGAAAAACTTATATTATTGCTCCGAGAGCGTGATTAAGTTATTTTTATGAGGTTTAACTATTATTAAACCGTGTTTAAAGGTCGTGTTTTTCGACGTTTCCTTAAGTTTTTGTAAAAACCGTGTTTAAAGGTCGTGTTTTACGAGGTTTAACTATTATTAAACGTTTTAAAGTAAAATTAGTAAGACGGATTTAAAATTTTATGAAACAAGTGGTGACCCGTGTTTTAGTCGACTGAGTAATAAAAATATAACCATTTTGTATTAACTTTACAAGGACTTGTGAAAAGAGAGACTAAAGTTGTCAAATGGTTAAAGTTTCTTTCTATATAAAGGGACACACACATACATAACTCTTTTACAAAAAAATTATATCTCTCTTGCTCCTCCCTTCCTTGTTTCCGTTCGAACCAACACACACACACAAATTTCATTGTCAAAAATTTATTACTTACATGCATTACAATCAATTTACACCATATTAATCCTTGTATCAAGAGCTACATTTCCCACTAAGAAAACCTTACATGCACTAAGTATTTTGAAAGTTGGGTTTTTTTGTCAAGTTCTAGTGATTTCAAGTATACGGGTGTGTTTCTAGTTGGTGGATTAGTGTTATTGTAAGTTGGTTTGATTTGAAAAGGTTTTGGTTTGGTCTTTGTGGTTTCGTCCGTACGATTTGACCAAGGGGGAAGAAAAACCAATCTTTGGTCTAGCTTTGTGAGTATTTACTTATGGTTATGTATTGATTAATTTGATTATATTACATGTATATGATTGTTGCTGGATGATTCAAGTGAAAAATAGATTTGAAAGTATTTCAAGTATGAACATATGTTTGATAGTTTTGATACGTTTTTTTAGGCTAGTTAAACATGTTAGAATGGTTGGATTTTGCTAAAAAATGAGTTTTGGAATGACTTTGGGTTGACTTTTGTTGGTCCAGGAAAGTTTGCACTTAGTCATAGCGTTTGGTCAAAAAAATTTTGAAATCTAAAATTTGGGAGTATGATAATGATAGTGGATGTTCTAAGTTCCGTTTTGATATAAGGTAGGCCTTGTAACTCCTAAAAACGAATATTTTACGGCCGAGTCAAGATTGGGTAATTTTTTGGGTAAAAAGTCAACTACAGCGTGGTCCCGAGTTCACTTGGGAGCGTGAAGATTATATGAAGTCTAAGTATCCTCAGTTGTTTGTTGATCGTGCTGAAGAGTCGGCTAATTAAATCTCGGGACGAGATTTCTTAAAGGAGGGGATACTATGACAACTGAGATTTGAGCAGGTTAGTTTATACCATTAGAAATGGCTAAGAGTTCATTTTATGTGTTTAAGTGTGTGCTATGTGATTGTATGTGTGCTAAGTGAGTTAAGTATGTGCATGATATCATTATGAGGTGTATGGGCATCTCATTTTGAGTATGTTTGTGTTAGATTACGAGTATTCCATTTGTTCACGTTTAGTGATAAAGGAAAGGAATGGCGTATTGCGTGTAACGCTACGCCAATAGTTGGATGATTTAGTGATAAGAGATTATGAGAATTGTGGCATTTTAGAAATGAAATAAGTGAGTGAAATATAGAAGTTTGTGGCAAACTTTCTAAAAATAGAAAGTGGTTTGGTGAAATGAAAGTTATTTTTAGAAAGGTTAGTAAATAGCGTTTAAGTAAAAAGGTTTAATCAAATTAGCTTAGGTTTTTATAAAAACTTAAGGTAATAAAGTAAATTAATTAATTAATAATTTAAGATATATATATAATATATATATTATTATTAAGGGTGCGTCCGGTTTAGGGTTTAAAGAAAAAAAAAGATATTTTTTTAGACTTATTTGAGTTGGGCTAGGACTTCAAAGAAATAGTTATATAATCAACTTGGCCCATATCCTTTCTCTTCTTGTTGTTTCCGTGAACTTGAGTCCCCAAAACCCTAAGGAAGACAAAAATTTTGAACAAGAAATCTAAGTGTTAGATCGTGTTAATTCAAGAAAGATCGTTAGGTATGTTCTTCTTCCTTATTTATTCTTTTAATTCATGTAACATCATTTATGATGGATCTAGGGTTCACATAAAATACAGAATATTAATGATATTTAATTATGTTAGAATGATTAGGGCTTGATTTGGGTCATGATCATGCAATTGGTTAGGTTAGATTTGCAATAAAATCTTGATTTAGGATAAGCAGAATTTAGGGCTGTGTTTACGAGTGATTATCTCCAAGATGGTAATAGTTTTTTTTATGTTTCTGGACTCTAAACAGTAGCTCATTGAATGTACTTTCCTGAAAATCTGGTCTCGAAAGTTTTTAAGGTCGGGAAGTCATTCAAATATTGTTTACCCTAAAAGTTGTCAAAACCGTAAATACGGGTTAGATTTAGGTCATGTTTGTGAGGGTAAATCCCTGACTTAAAATTCGAATTGAGATTAGCCCTTCTACAGTAGTTAAGTTCCATATGTATATGGAGAAACCCCAGAAGGATACCTTCTGATTTTATGTCTAAGTATGGTTAATACGTACAAACGTTTTAGTGTGCAATTAGATCCGGATTGAGACTGTTTTGAAGTTTGATTTTCTTAGGAGTACTTGTGCATGTAAATGGCTTTTGGAAATCCAAAGGTAGTTAATATACTCATAAATGAGCATGGGTGATTTTTGGTATGAATTATGAGGGTCATTAAATAAGGGTTTGGAGTACGTAAAGTCATGATAAAATTCTGCAATTTAGAGTTAATTATAAGTAACTAGTGGAAGGAGTTAATGAAGTGGTTAAGTTTGGGTATGGTGTCGGGGTGACCCATGATGGTTAATTCAACCCTTAGACATCTATCATATGAGTGTTACATGGACATGAGCTTTTAGCTTGGTCGCGTGTAACACATTTGTGTTTGTATTGTGTAGCTTGTAGGAATATTGTTTGGAAGCTGCTTGTGCTTCAGGTGAGTTTCATAGCCCCTATTTTCTTATGATTTTATTGGGGTGGAAATGATGCAAAGTATTTGGAAATGTTTTGATTACTGTGATAATGTGTTGTCAAAGATGCATGGACTATACGTGACTATTGTATGTTGTGTGCTACATGTTTTGTGATGTGATATTGAGAATTGTGAACTAAGTCAGGGGGGATCACCTGCGGGTATCCATGGCCTGTTTAGTGGAAGGTACTGTGGCCTAGCGGGCAGGATGGTTACTTTGAGAGTATCCACGGCCGGGGCTAAGGGGGTAACCACAGGGACCTTGGTACGATTGAGACGTCTTATAAATCGTTACTGGGAAATCGTGTAATTGGATTGTATTGGATTGGTTGTGCATGCTAGCCTGTATGATAGTTCATTTATTGTCCTGCAATGTTTTCTTTATTATCACAGTAATGTGCAGTTTGGATTTTATATCGTGTCTTAAACCTATGACTCTCACCAACTTTATGTTGACGTTTTTAAGCATCATTTTCAGGTGAGTATCGTGATGATAAGAAGGATGTTAGGAAGAGTGGCTAGAGAGACCCTAGGCATTGCTTGTGGAGTTGTCTTTTCTAGTCTTTTCATTTATGACATTTGTTTTGCTTGATACTTGTTTGTTGGAGATTGTTAGTATTTGGATTATTTTTGTTATTTTTTTTTTTTTTTTTTTTTTATTTCTTTTTTTGTTTTTTTTTTTTTTTTTTTTTTTTTTTTTTTTTTTTTTTTTTTTTTTTTTTTTTGCTCATATTCGATATTTTAACAAGATTACTTCTACGTTAAAGTACAAAGATGTGCCAGAGACATCGATTAAGCTTATGCTTTTTCCATTTTCAATCGATGGTCCAGCCCGGATTTGGCTCGACAAAGAACCTCCTCGTTCTATTCTTACTTGGGACGATCTTGTGTCCAAGTTTATTAACCATTTCTTTCCTCCCTCAAAAATAACAAATCTCCGGAATGAAATTTCAATTTTTCAACAAACGTTTAAGGAAACGTTTAGTGAGGCATGGGACCGATTCAAGGATCTTCTTCGTGCATGCCCACATCACGGTTTTACTGAATTGCATCAACTCGATACCTTCTACAATGGTTTAAACCTATCCGATCAAGATTCTTTGAATTCTGCCGCCGGTGGCAATCTTTTGGAAAGAAGTACACAAGATGTGTTGAAAATTATTGAAAACAAATCAAAAGTTCGTAATTCAAGAAACAAACCAATTGTTTCTCAACTGAAAGCAAGTCACGTTGATTCTTTAGAGATAGCAGCCAGTGTCGTGACTAGTGCCATGACCGCAATGTTTAAACAACATCAAGTAACCCCAGCTCCAGCTTCCGTAAAAGCTGTTGAGGAATCTTGTGTTACTTGTGGAGGTGCTCATTCTTACTGACAGTGTCCTGCCACCGATGGCAACACTTTTTCGGGCTATCAATACAATATTCAAGGATATGTTTCAATAGCCGCAGTAAACTATAATCAAGGAAATACCGGATACCGTCCTCAAAATGTAGCTAACCAAATTCGACCAGCGGGTTTTGCTCAACCGAATGTGCAAAATAAACAAACCCGATACAATCAAGGTTACAATCAAAACAGAGGAATTAATCAAGGAAACCCAAATTATCAAGCTCCGATTCATCAACCACAAGTTGTGACGACTAGTGATTTCTCAAACTACATAAAGGCGAATGATGCAGTCATAAAAAACATGCAAACCTAAATGACCTCTTTAACAAATTATAACATCGAGCTTAAGAACATGTTTGGTCAATTCATGAAAATGAATACCGCTTCTACTTCGGGTTCGGGCACTTCGTAGCAACACCATTGCTAACCCGAGAGGTGATTTGAAAGCAATCACCACCCGAAGTGGAATTTCTTATGATGGACCTCCAATTCCACCCCCGTCTTCTTCTCTTCCTAAGGTGGTGGAACGAGAACCCGAGGTGACAAAGGATACGGTGCAACCGAGTACCAAAAACATCCAACCTCTGGTAGTCCAAATTCAAGCTCCGATTGATGAGCCCGTTGTTGCTCCTAAGCCTAAACCGTCTATACCTTATCCTTCGAGAGCCAACAAACAAAAGCTCCATGAAAAAGATGATAATCTTGCTTCGAAATTTGTTGAAATCTTTAGGGAATTACATTTTGAGCTCAGTTTCGCGGATGCTCTTCTACATATGCCAAAATTTACTTCAATGTTTAAAAGTCTCTTAAATAACAAAGAAAAATTGTTTGACTTAGCCAAAACACCGGTGAATGAGAATTGTTCGGCGGTTATCCTAAAAAAGTTGCCCGAAAAACTTGGAGACCCAGGCAAGTTTCTTATTCCTTGTGAATGCTTAGCCTTGGCCGATCTTGGTGCAAGCATCAACTTGATGCCTCTTTCCATATGGAAGAATCTCTCACTCCCTGAACTTACTCCTACTCAAATGATCCTTGAACTCGCAAACAGATCGACTACTAGTCCATCCGGTTTTGCCGAAGATGTCTTTGTAAAAGTAGGAAAGTTCCATTTTCCGGCCGACTTCGTAGTCGTTGATTATGTTGTCGATCCTTGGGTTCCCTTAATTCTCGGGAGACCCTTTTTGAGGACGGCACGTGCTTTGATTGATGTTTATGGTGAAGAATTAACTCTCCGAGTTGATGATGAAGCCATAACCTTTAAAGTTGGTCAAACTTCGAGATATTCTTACAATGATGCTGTGTCGATTAATCGAATCGATGTCATCGACGTAGCTTGTGAGGAGTATGCTCAAGAAGTGCTCGGATTCTCAGATAGTTCTACGAGTGGCAATCCCACTCCGTCTTTAGATCCTATCCTTTCTACTTCTTCCCCCTCTCTCACTCCTTTTGAGGAAGGAGACTTCATTTTGGAAGAAATCGAAGCTTGTCTTACAAATGATTCAATTCCACCGGGAATTGATGATGACAACTTTGATCCGGAGGGAGACCTTCTTCTACTCGAGAAGTTATTAAACGATGATCCATCATCTCCCCTCCCTCCGAAAGAACTTCATGTTGAGGAACTTAAAATCGTAAAATCTTTTATTGATGATCCTCCGGAGCTTGAGCTCAAGGATCTACCTTCTCATCTTGAGTATGCATTTTTGGAGGGTACCGATAAACTACCCGTCATAATTGCTAAAGACTTAAAAGAAGATGAGAAGGTCCGACTTCTAAAGGTTTTAAAGTCACACAAGCGTGTCATCGCTTGGAAAATCTCCGATATAATGGGCATCAACCCTCAATTTTGTACTCATAAAATATTAATGGAGGATGACTCTAAATTGACAATTCAACATCAAAGACGGGTTAACCCAAAAATTCACGAGGTTATCAAAAAGGAAGTTATCAAAATCCTTGATGTCGGATTGATTTATCCTATCTCTGATAGCCCGTGGGTTAGCCCCGTTCATTATGTTCCCAAGAAGGGCGGTATAACCGTAATTGAAAATGATGATGATGAGTTGATACCTACTCGATTAGTTACGGGATGACGTGTATGTATTGACTAACCTGAAGTTAAATGATGCCACTTTTTTTGGGTAAAGTTCATTCCGTTACCGTTTATGGACCAAATGCTTGAGAGACTCGCGAGAAACGAATACTATTATTTTCTAGATGGTTTCTTGGGATACTTTCAAATTCCTATTGACCCGCAAGACTAAGAGAAGACCACCTTTACTTGCCCTTATTGGACGTTTGCCTACCGATGCATGCCTTTCGGCTTATGTAATGCTCCGTGCACGTTCCAATGGTGCATGATGGCCATTTTCCACGATATGATCGAGGAAACAATGGAGGTCTTCATGGATGATTTCTTGGTCTTCAGGGATTCTTTCTCTTCATGCCTCTCCCATTTACGGAAAAAATGCTCAATCGGTGCGAAGGTTCATAATTTGTTATAAAATGAGAGAAAAAATGCCATTTTTATGGTAAAGAAAGGCATATTGTTCAAGGGCATAAGATTTCAAAGTACGGGATTGAGGTCGACAAAGCTAAGGTTGATGTTATAGCTAAACTCCTTCATCCGACTTCCGTTAGAGGCATTCGAAGTTTTTTAGGTCACGCCGGGTTTTATCGTTGATTTAATCAAGACTTTTCTAAAATAGCCCGGCCGATGACCCATCTTCTTGAAAAAGATACCCCACCCGTTTATTTCTCTTAACGCAGTTGTATGAATCGCTGTAATATACTTAAGAAAGAAATTAACCCGAAAGCTCTCGATTCTTAGTCTTCCCTGATTCGGCCCCTACCTACCGATTGATATTTTATGTGTGATGCTTGTGATTACGTGGTTGGTTTGGCGGTATTGTGGGAAAAGTTTAAGACCAAACATTTTTAAGGCCTATACACTATGCTTAGTAAGACCATGACGGTTCATGATCACAGCACATATACACTATGACGGAGAAGAATTATTGGCAAAAAGTGTATGCTTTCAAGTATTTCGGCCTTATTTAGTATTGTCGAATCCACATAGTGTATACGGACCACTCGGCCTATCAATATCTTTTGCCAATAGATAATTTTGATTTAGACCTTAGCTTATTAGTTTAGTAGCTTAAAAAGTAGCTAGAAAGTGCCTACTTAGGCTGTTTGGTTAATAGTTTTTGCCATAAAGCTAATTTTGATTTCTGAGCTTATTGCTTATTGGATTTGCTTAATTAGTGTTTTGGATTGCTTATTAGGTTAGGTTAATAGTCCTTTTAGCTTATTTAGCTTAGGTGTGAGCTTATTCAAGCTTATAAGCAATTTCAGTTTAAGTATTAAAGTGTGGGAGTGTGTGTGTGTGTGTAATCTGTCACTTAAGCTTGTTTCTAGCTCATTTTATTAGCTTATTTGTGATCATAAGTGCTTATTAGGTTAGGGTCTTGGTTTGATTTAGCTTATTTAGGTTTTGCTTTAGCTTATTAAGTTTTTAGATAGCTAGTAGTTTTGAAAAAGTTATTAGTTTTAGAAAAAAGTCAATTCTGTCAGTTTAAGTTAGCTTATTTCTAGCTTATTTTCAAGTTTGATAAAAAGTTCCTTTTTAAAGTTTTCTATTTTTGCTTATTTTATAACTTTTTAAAAAGAAAACAAAAAAAAAATGTTTTATAAAACAGAGAGGTCCCAGGAGTCGAACATGTGACCTCTCCCTTATACTAGCCAACACCTTAATACACACACACAAATGAAACTACGCCCTTGGTCTTTTTCGTTATAATTCTCCTCATTTTTGTTTTTAAATCCTTTTTTTAGCTATTAAGCCTTTCAACCCAATTTTGCTTTTTAACAGCTTATTCCAATAGCTGTGTGAACCATTTTAATTTTCCTAGGCTTAGAATTGTTCAAAGCATTTTTCATGAATTTTTCAGAATTTTCCAATTTAGTTTAATATTTTTAATAATATTTTTAGGTTAAATTAGTTGTTAATTCATAAAAAATTAAATAAAAGTCAAAAAAATATAATTCTTTTTTCTAAAATTATTTTTAATCATTTAGGACATTTAAAAATTAAATTTGCATTTGTAGGGTTAAAATTTGAAGATTTAGATTTTTAAAGCTTGGGTTTTGATCCCGTTATCGTTTTTCGTGTTTTAACTTTAACTGCTTTTGTTTTTAGCTTGCTTTTAGTTGATTTTGCATATTAATTGTAGAAATAGAATCAAAAAATTATTGAATCATTCAATCACGCGATCACGAACTTAACCTTGATTTTCAATTCACGCCTCGTCGGGAAACGACCCGGGAAGGTTTTTTTGGATTTACTTTGGTTAAAAGTAATCTTTTAAAACCCTTACGGAATACTTACTCTCTCTCATTATTTAATATTTTGATTTAAATTATATAAATATATGTATATTAAGTTATATATATAAGTATAATTAAGTAATTGAGAATCAAGTTGCTAGTTGCTTAAAGTGTAAAGTTTGTATTTCCCGAGTCTTGTGTCATTTTCTATCTTTGATGCGATTGAAAATTTGCACATTGAAAATGGAGATGTATATTAGTAGTCAAACCTCAGGGTAATTTACTTACTAGTCCCAATTATTGGTGAATCACGAGAAAAGAACTATAGACAGGAATTTTCCAGAATTATTATGATCGTGAAGATGGTGAAACTACATCGAGATTTGAAGCATAGGTAGCAAAAAAAAGAAAAATCGCAACAAAAAAAGAGAAGGAAAGTTTGAAGATAATCGTTTCGCAATACCAGAAGAATTACACGAAGGAGTCGATTATTTCGTTGATACACAACAAACAATCAACGGTTGCAGAGTATTTGTAATAAAGAATTGGAAAGATTATCGCCAACTTGCTTGTAGAGTATGTTTATCTTATGGGATGATTGGGATGTTAACCAGTTACAGGACGCTAACTTAGGTTGTTGTTTGTTCGTTGATCAATGACGTAGTAAAAATAGCCGTTTCTTTATAATGGTACGGTCGGGAAAATGTGTCTAGCAACTTTGTACTTTAGGCTTAATCTATTGTTTCTTAATTGTGTTTCTAACTACAATTTACTTCCCTCCTCACATGATGTATTGGCCACTAATTTTACTCGGGCGAATGAGATTTATACGAACTTGCATGTCTTTTCCGTCGTTACGGCAATGCTTGAATGTCATCGTACCTCGTTGATTTAGTTCTTCTTTGGTGAAAGTTTGAAGGTTCCTACCCTATATATCATTCTTCATCTAATCGTTGGTCTAAATGACGCATAGGGTTGTGAATCGAAAACACACATGTCTATTCCATTCGTTTAGGCCATGTATGTGTGCTTAGCTCCTTATTGGAGTGGTACTTCTGGTGAAGTGAAAGATTGCCGAATGATCAACCGTAAGCCTTTCCATACAAAAAACTCATATTTACCTTTATAAACTTGTTTACCGTCTTGGACTTTTTTTTTTTAAATAAGTGGTGGACTGATGTGTTATCCGTGCCAAGCCGTATGATAGAATAACTCGTCTACGATAACCGAGCAATTGAGCGAATAGTTTACATGTTATCAATAGATTAGTTGGAGTGATTTGAAGTGTTTCCGTTTTTCATCTTTCCTATTTCGTAAGGTGTTTGGTTGTGTACTTGTAATAGATCAATAAATGCTTTACGGAAAACAGCATTAGCGGATACATTTTTATAAATCTTCTAAAGTGCTACTTGGAGGACAAGTAGGAATTAACGTGGGGGATATTTGATGACATCAAATAACGTCTATTATATAGCATCATTTATCCTATGTTATTAACCCTTTTTGTATAATTAGTGTTAATGAAGCGTTACTTAATCGTTTATATTTGAAGATTGCATTAATTATGGAGTAGTTGGTGAATATTAGCAAAAAGGCGCAGCTTTCTGGAGCTCTTAAATGATGATATTTGAGATTTACTATTTTGAAGACCAATACGCCGTATCCATCAAGGAAGATACGGTGTATCCGTGCCTGCACTCACCATAGACCACAAAGGGAAACCAAGATCAAAGATGCCGTATCTGAGAAGACCATTAACAGTATTGGAAATATGTAATGAATATTAATATTCTAGGTAGATATCAAGCGTGGTCCCACATCTAAAAATCTTCTCAATACGCCGTGCTCTCAACTCTTAGATACGCCATATCAAACCGACTTCCAGACCCTATAAATACAAAACTCAAAAATGAGTTTTAAGTGTGCTAAATCATATTTCGATACCTAAACACAAAATTAGATTTTAAGAAGAGAAAAAGAGCTGAGGAATGGAGGAGGTCTAGAAACGTTTTTCAATTACATAGGAGTAATTGTGTAATTCCATTACTTAGTAATCGTTCCAGTTTCTTTGGTTATCATTAGTTAACTCTGGTTAGTTTACCTTGGCTAAATAATTGCGCTTGTATTTATTATGACGTTTGAAGGCTAATACCTTCGGGTATTAGCCATTATTATAAAGATTTGAATGTTTAGCATTGTTTATCTTGATTTCTTGATTTATCGTTGAATGCTTGTTTATGTTTATCAATTTATACTTGTTTACGTGCTTTTGTATGCGACTATCATTCAACTGGATCTAGTGATACGGAACAAGTAATCTAGAGTCCGGGATAACTCTCCATATAGTAATTTATACATCTAGAATCATAGGAGGATACAAATGTTGTCCTTCTAAATCTGTGTCTAGGATACACTTCAAGCTTAACTAGTTAATTGGATATTGCCAATGGTTTATTGAATGTGTTGACTAGAAGGTGAACCTAGATAATTCAACAAATAACGTACTGATTCCATTGGATAGCTGGACAAGTGGACTACTAGTGTATAAATTGTCGTTAAGCAGTAAGTGGGTAAAGTCTCTATGAGCTAGGGTTTAACAAGATCACCATTGCTTTAATCCCTAAGATAGATTATAATCAACAAATAAGGATGTTTTATGCGGATGCTCTAATTGTGACAGAATTAATGTGTCTAGGTCTTAGGAAGAAGCCCCGCCTAAGTCTTAAGAATGATATGCCACCTCGAGAGAAGAAATCATAGCACTAAATAAACAAACTAACGTTCTAATCGGATTAATAATGGTTAATACAATTTTCTTATATAAGGCTCGACTGCTCTTTGATCTTCTGTTAATTAGCTTACGTGGGTTAAAGTGTCTTGAATTGATTGTAGTCACCGACCAACCTGTGCCAGTCTCTCAGGCTGAACCTCCCCCCTTTTACCTATTAGAATTAGGATGAGAACTAACATAGGTTTAGAATATGTTTGACTTACGACTTAGATCTTAACATAGATCTTGATAACAAAATATAATTAAAATTAAGAGATTTAACCTCGCTTCAAGTGTTCGACACCCTACTTACCACGAATCTACCATCGACCAGGTACACTGCCCAGTTTAAGTGTTTGTTTTGGTTTAAGGTCAGCAGAAAATTTAAATTTTTAATAACTTTGAAAATTACTTAGATAAACCACCACACAACCGACATCATTAGGCAGTCTGTTAGCTCTTACATTTTGAAAATAAAGGGCTATATAGACAATCTAGAGCATTTGGGGCACCCCGTGTCACTTAACCTTGAAGTAAGTCTCATTTTGATCTCACCGCGTAAGGATTTTGGACAGTTTTGTGCAGAATTTCAATATAGCCATAGCATGGGGAGAACAATTAAATGAGTTGAATGCTTATGTAAAAGCTCAATGAGCAAAACTTTCCCAAAAACAACGCACTGCTCTTCATTGTTATTCTGAGCAGGATAAGGACCAGAAGTAAACAAAAAGCATAAAAATCACGCAATACCTTATATTCGGCCTGCTAGGGGACAAAATTAAGGGAATGGGAAAAATAAGCTCGCTTATGCTCCCAAGCCCAAGATTCCCCCTCCACCCAAAAGGGAAAATCTAGCCAAGAACTCGATCTATCATGAGTGTGGTGAGATAGGTCACTGGAAGAGGAACTATCCTCAGTACTTAGCCGAGTTGCTGAAGAAAAAGAACACAACTTCAGGAGCTAGTGGTTCAGGTATCTTCACTATAGAACTCAATACTTTCCTTAATAGATCATGGATCTATGACACTGGTTGTGGTACTCATATTTGTAATACAACGCAGGGTCTAAGGGCAAGTAGGAAACTGAAGCCGGGGGCTCTTAGCTTGTACGTGGGCAATGGTCAACGTGAAGCTGTTGAAGCAATTGGCGTTTTTCATTTATGTCTCCCGAGTGGATTAGAGATTGTTTTGAAAAATTATGATTATGCTCCCTCTATTACTAGAGGAGTAATTTCAATTCTCGTTTGTACGAAGATGGTTTTGTTAACTGCTTCGTGAATAATACAATTCAAGTTTCTAGGAATAACATGGTTTATTTTAGTGCTATCCCAAGGGATGGTATTTTTGAAATTGATTTGTCTAATTCTTATGCAAATGATAGTTCTATGTATGCTGTAAGCAACAAAAGAGCCAAGTTAGACTTTGACTCTACTCTCTTGTGGCATTGTCATCTTGGACACATTAGCAAGAAATGCATTAAGAAGTTGCAACATGATGGACTTCTTAATTCAACTGACCTTAAGGCTTTTGAAAAATGCGTCTCTTGTATGTCTGGAAAGATGGCAAGAAAACCTTACACACATCAAGTGGAAAGGACCAAAGATCTACTTGGACTACTATACACCGATGTATGTGGCCCATTTAAGATCATGTCAAGACAAGGAGCAAGCTCTTCGACACCTTAATATTAAAGACTTGGTCGTTGTATGGTTTATGTTTACTTGTTAAGGCAATAAACATGAAGTGTTTGATACTTTCTAAGTGTTTCAAAAGGGAAGTAGAAACTCAACTCGGGTTAAGAACCTTCAAAATTGCTACGTTCTGATCGTGGGGGCGAGTATATAAGTCTAAGAGTTTTTGGATCATCTAAAGGATCATGGGATTATTATCCATCATACTCCTCCTTACACGCCACAACACAATGGTGTGTCGAGATGTAGAGCAGGGAGAAATTAAACCCATATTAGATATGGATCGTTCCATGATAAGTCAAAACAATCTTACAAAGTCCATTTGGGGATTTTGCTCTTGAGACTACTGCACGCATTTCTCATTTTGGTTCTACCAACTAAAATGGTTCTGTAAAGAAACCATCGACAGTATGGGCATGGGCATGCCCCTAAGTGGGTTTACTATAAGTCTGGGGTTGTGAGGCACTTGTTAAGCGAGATACTCTTACCAAGCCTGACAAGTTAGAACCCAGGTCTATTAAGTGTATCTTTTGTAGGATACCCAAAGGAAACAATGGATTATTCTTTCTACTACCCACCCAAGAATAAAGTGCTTGTTGCTCGAAATGCTGAATTCCTAGAGAATAGTCTTATAACTCAAGAAGTAAGTGGGAGTTTAAAAGATCTTGAATTATTATAAGGAAGAAGATACGCATCATTCTAGAGAAACTAGCTTAAAATCATGATGATGGATGATCTTGAAATAGTTGAACCTCAAAGTGATCAGATCAATCCTATTCGTAGTATACAAGGACACGGCCGTCCATAAAATCCGAATGTGTTTATACATCGATGCTGAGGAGCATGAGTTAGGGGATCTTGGTGAACCCGCAAACTATAAAGCTGCATTGTTAGACATCGAGTCTGATAAATGGCTAAATGCTATGAATGTGGAAATGAAATCCATGAAAGACAACGAAGTTTGGGACTTAGTTGATCTTCCTCCTAACGACAAAACTATTGGTAGCAAGTGGCTCTTCAAGAAGAAAACCAACATGGATGGAGCTGTACACACCTATAAAGCTCGTCTTGTAGCAAAGGGCTTCACTCAAACCTATAGGGTTGATTATGAAAAGACCTTCTCTCTTGTTGCAGACATTAGAGCTATTAGGATTCTTATAGCCATAGTCACGTACTATGACTATGAGATTTGGCAAATGGATGTCAAAACTGCCTTCCTCAATAGACATCTCTCAGAAGAAGTCTATATGCAGCAACCCGAAGGTTTTGTCAATCTAAAATATCCAAACCGAGTATGCAAGCTAAAGCGTTCCATTTGTGGGCTTAAACAAGCATCAAGGTAATGGAATAAACGATTTGATGATGAAATAAAGAAATTTGGTTTCACTCAAAATCGTGATGAGCCATGTGTATATCTAAAAGCTAGTGGGAGTAATATTACTTTCCTAATCTTGTATGTCGATGACATATTAATCATAGGTAATCACATTCCAATGTTGCAAAATGTAAAATCCTACCTTAAAAGGTGTTTTTCTATGAAATATTTAGGTGAAGCTGCATTTATTCTTGGAATCAAGATTTACAGAGATAGATCACAGCGGTTAATTGGTTTTTGTCAAAGTGCATATATTGAGAAAATCTTGAAAAGATATCACATGGAGAATTCCAAACGTGGAAGTATCCCCATGCAAGATAAGCTAAGACTGAGTAAATCACAAGGTGCTTTAACACCTGCTGAATTAAAGCATATGCAAAATGTTCCATATGCCTCGGTTGTGGGTTCGATTATATATGCAGTGAGATGTGCTCGCCCTGATGTTGCGTTCACTCAGAACATAACAAGCCGATTTCAATAGAATCCAGGTGATCTTTACTGGACTACTGTTAAGAACATTCTGAAGTATCTCAGGAATACTAAGGATATGTTTTTAGTTTATAGAGGTGACATAAAACGAAAGCTCAGGGTTTCTTGCTACATTGATGTTGGATATCTGACGGATGCTGATGACCTCAAGTCTTATAGGATATGTATTCGTTTTAAATGAAGGTTCTGTTGATTGGAAGAGTGCCAAACAAAGCATTTTCGCTACTTCATCTACAGAAGCTGAGAATATTACTGCCTATGATGCTTCTAAGGAAGCCGTTTGGGTTAGGAAATTCATTTCTGGGCTTGGTGTTGTTCCCATAATTGAAGAACCCATAAATATGTATTGTGATAATACTGGAGCAATTGTTATAGCTAATGAATCAGCAATCACAAAAGGTGCTAGACATTTTCGTGCCAAAGTTCACTACCTTCGTGAAGTTATTAAATATGGTGACGTAAAGTTAGAAAAAGTTCACACAGATGACAACTTAGCTGATCTTTTTACTAATGCATTAGCCTTTCCAAAGCATTCAGAACATACTAGGAATATTAGTCTTATGTAAATCTGTATTTATTAGTATTTTGATAATTGGAATTGTAAGACAATTTTATTTTTTGATGAATAAAGATACTTGGTATTTGTTTTCATTCATATAATAATTATTTTTCCAATATTTGCATATTTAATCATTGAATGATTTATCATTCCTAAAAAAATGTCCGTTTGTCGGTTAACATATGGAGAATATTATTAAAAAACCCAGCCCAATTATGAGTGTTGGTTATATTCTTTGAATATATGGATGGTTCCCGCCAAACTCATATGTTATTCACAAGGGATGCATATTGGACACCCCAACCTTCGATTATTTACTTTTGGATCCGTTGTCATAAGTAAGATATCAAATATGGTTAGTTAAGTCATCCTTAGACTTGAGAATACAAACAAGTTCTGGTATGTGTGGATATCACTTTTTAATTCTAAGTCAAACGTTGTCCTGAATAAGGTAGTTATAAAGACTATTATTGGAAGTGATGTGAAGCAGCATTCACAACACTTGTATTCAACAAAGAATTTGTTCCTCCACTTGATGTGCAGTATGATACCATTGGCGCCTCTCCAGAATTAATCAGATAATTGTTCGGCCGAACCCAAAGGGTAATGCAAGATGATTCTTGATTACATTTGGTATATCTGAATTAAATTCTATAACGAGAATCTAAATGGTTAAACTATATGGAATGAGTTAGGATCCATATCCATGGTTTAACGGTATTTGAACAAAGGGATGATTATAGCAAGAGATAAAATAACCATGCTACTGAGAATGTTTATGAAACTTGATCTCAGACATTTCTAGTTTTAAAAACGAATGTGAGTGTTGCTAGACGTTTCCGTCGTTAATATATGTGTTGTTTGCTACTCCAACTCCCAAGTGGGAGCTGTTGGTATGTGGTAGTTGAATTAGCCATGTATAACTAGAAATGTGTGAGCCTATTGGGGGCACACACGATAAAACATTTAGAGCACGTTTTTACTTCACGTAAACTATTAAATGTAAACCGTTTGGACAACGAATAACTAAGACAAAGTCCCTTGGTAACCTTATTTTGTGGCCGGCTTTAAGAAGGCATAAGAAGGTTCTTGGATAGTGTCTTGGTTCGTTGAATGTTGGAGATAAGGAAAGGAAGTGCATGATAAGTTTTAGAAGTATTTTGATAAGGTTAAAACTCAAGTTTTGATCCTTATCAAGAGTAAGGCTTGGAGGCTTTATAAACCCCCTTACCCTAACTCTTTTCAGCCGTGACCTACATCTAAAAAAAACCTCAAAAGCTGCCATCCTTTCCTCTCCACAAAGAAACAGCCGAATACTCTATAAACCAATTAAGGTTCTTAAGAATTCGGTTTCTGCCATTTTTCGGTAAACACTTTTAGGTGTTTTTTGTGTTGTGATTTGATCAAAGGCTGTTCCAGAAAGTCTTTTACTTCGGTTTACAGGTTGTCAAGGAGTGACAATCATTAGATTTGATTAGGGTTTTGGTTTGGAGAATTTCGGTTGAGGTTACCCTAATTCGGTTACAACCGAATTCGGTTAAACCCTAATTCCTATTTTTGAATTTCGGTTGATATTACTAGAGTGGTTTTTGACTATTATAATTCAGTTGGTTTGGTAACAATTGTTGTTGGTACACGTGGAGTTTGGACTAGCATCCGGGCGTGCTTGTTTAGGTGTTTGTGTGAGCACTCGTAGAAGTGACCACTTAGTCACTCGTTTCTCGTTCTCAGTTTCATTTATTTATGTTTTCTATTTACCCTTTTACATTCCTTATGTGTTTTAATGTATGTTAATTATTTGTACTAAACTCGATCTATCCGCTGCGTACTCGTAAGAGTTAAATTGGTTAACTTGATTGTTAAATTACAACAACAACTAGCAAAATATCTTTAAATATTGTCACAATGCAACTAGATAGACTAAACATGAAATGCATGTGTGTAATAAAATCAAAATAGACCGTGACATGTCTCTCCAACTTTTACAAGATTTTTTTTTAATTAAATATCCTCGTTGTTGTTGTTGTTCATAGGTTTATGTCTAATTAATATAAAAGATTGGCAAGTTGATTATTTAAATTATGTATGCAAAGGTTTTGGACATTGTTTTATTTTGTTTTTTGAGCAAGTAGAGAGTGATAAAAGGGATCCATGTTAAATGAGAGGTTGTGCATGAAGTTAATGGTATTGACAGTAAGTAGTATTTTTAATGTTATGATGACATGTCGTTTATATTATTAAATCCTCTAATTGGAAAAAGGAGGGAAAATGAGGTTTATACCTATGGAGAGATAAAGACTTTTGTAAGCTAGATATTGTGAGAGAGAAGCTACGGTTGACGAGCTACAAACTAGATGAAGTGAATATGTATAAAAAAATAAGTTTATATAGTTGACAAACTAGTTAAAGTGCATATGAGTAAAAAAGTAAGTTTATATAGTTAATGGTTTATAAAAAGATGATCCGGCTTGGTGCGGCATGAATGCATTAGTGATGTTCTAACGGGTTTAAAAAGAAAATGGTTAATCAAAGGTAGACTAGAAAATGCCGGTAGGATGTTAACATAGTTTCCTTCTCTTATTTTCCTCACTAGTGTATAGTTTTTTTCTTTCAAAAACTATATATCAACATCAACCATGTGAGGGTTGGAAATGGTCTCGGGACTAATCTGGTGATGCCACGTACATTTAAGTTAAAAATAATCGCCATCTCCAGGTAAACTATGCATGGAAAACCTCATTCTTTTACCCGTTTTATAACTATATATTACATCTTGTTTCCTCTCTTTTGAACCTATTGTTAACCAAATTATAGTATTCCGTATGAAACATGTTTCATGCATCTTATGTTAACATTTGTAGTCGAAAACCAAATATGTTCTATGAACATCGTAAACTAGACAAGTTCAATGCCTACTACAAAATATGTTTATATAATATTTGTAGTTGTTAATGTCGATACTTTATTCGTTAAAGGCTTCAAAGATTTTCGGCAAGAGATTAAAACTTCCATGCCACGCAATAAGATAAAGTTGATTAGTGCCCATCCTAAGAATATCAATAAGCCATTTGTTAAGTCGATTACAGTAACACGAACTCTTTATATAAACTCTTATTATGAATGTTTTGTTTTCTTTTGATCTCTATCCTTCTCATTCACACTTACCATTTAACTCGGTCAACCGCTTACCACATATATTGTGTTCTCACAAAAAGGCTAGTCACAATAGGGTGTTTTTCTTGTAGTGTAGTAACATGAGTACGTGCATATTATTTAAACACTCAAGACGTCCACTGACCTTGTGCAACATCGTCATAGAGTCATTAACTGAATCAACAAAACAAATATTATAGTCAGTAGAAGTAAAAAATTCAATCGTCATTCCTAAACACACCAAGGTAAATTGAAAATGCTGTTAGCTTTTATTTACAACAACAAAAAATGCTGGAATTTACCAAAAAAAAGTGAAATCAATAGGAAAACATGTTGCACTTTGGTGCAACTAAAGTCACTTTCAAATTAACTCTTTTGGCAAAATCATGTTGGATTTTTGTCATTAGGATGGCTTTGTAATACAAAATTTGGTAACTTTACGCATACCTATTTGCTTGTTCTTAGTTTAATAAGCTTGTTGGAAAGCTTGCACCTCAACATATACCACCCAATAAGCAGTTTACAAGCAAAGCCATAAGCTGTATGGGTACTTAAAACAGCAGCTTATGATCATGTTTTAAAAATGCAATAAGCTGCTTCAATAATCTTACTAAACACTTCACGCACAGAACGTCGATAGTGTGTTAAGGAGTGTTTGGCAAACTGGTAGAAGAAAGGCGGTTGGGAGTGTTCCTGTAATGAGAAAAAAATCATTTTTGTTTAAACCGCATAATAATCCGTCTAATAACCCCTTAGTTACATATTCTAATAATCGCAACCGGATGCAAGTAACCTCACTACAAACTCGGGGTTTTTAGCCACGAATTTAGCCGTGGAAAAAGTCCGCGACTTGTCTTGACGACAAACATTGACTTAATTGACTTAATAGGAAAAAAATTGAATTCTTCAAGTTATATGAAAACTGTTTGTTTGTGACTTAATAGAGAGATATGATTTAAAATATTAAGTAATAAAACTGAGGGTGTATGCATTAAGTCATCTCGTAATTAAACATGACTTAATTGAAAATTGAAAATTTTAATAAACAAGCACATTTGTTAGGTGAAACTAGTTAAGACCATTTAGTGGCTCTTGCTATCAATGCAAGTCTGCTACAAAGTTACTCTCTGCAAACCATTTAAATGCATGGCATCTCATTTACTCTAACAAGACAAACTTATATTGCACAACCACCACTTCCTAAAAGCTTCAATAACCTTGTTTTTTTTCTTAATGTTTTAATGTTTTTTTTAACAGACGCAACCATCTTCATCGTGCAAGCGCCCCATCTCCCATTTCATATTCACATCGCTTCAGTTACACCTTAACTTTTGTCATCGTTTTTTTTCCGAGTGGTTACCATCAATTTTTTTTATGATATGCATTGTTTTATAGGTAAAAAATCAGATCCAGAATGGTTTATCTTAAGTTTTCTGGCCAAATATCATATTTTTTTCACCCAATTTAATTGTAAAACGTAAATCTATATTATAAATAAGAAAAGAACAAGACAAATTTAGTGAATACTAAGGGCAACTACCCTATTATGGACGGTAACTGATTATGTGTTAACATTACTATCTTGGAAGAGTTTTTGGCCTAATTACACTGATATATTACATTTTATGTTATACCTTGAACGAGTGACGATAGGTTAGAAAATGGCGAGAATTGAGATAATTTTTGCAGCAAATGTCCTGTTAGGAATAGTCGGTTTAAAAATAACATACCTGCATATCAGTGTCGAAATCAAACTCTAGTTAATAGCGGATCATATGTAACATACACGAGCATATTAACTTGCAGATTGACTCACATTGACCAATAGTGTTAACCAGTTTGCACTTTAAAAATTATGTATCTCACTGATAACACTTGTTTTGCAGCAAATGTCGGCTGATGTGACCATTGGTTTTGTCAAAGATGCATAAGACCATATTGATGTTCAAGGATTCAATATGAATCAATATGGTCTTTTGCATCTTTGTCAAAACCAATAATTAAAATATTACTTTAAACAAAGAATACTTAGTTTGTACACTAAAACTGAATAAATCTAAATTCTAAACTTAACTAAAAAAATAACAAAATAAAAGGAAATAAAGAAAAGAAATGGATGTAAGTTGCCTTAGGTATTGGAGCTGGCCATGATGGGCTTTTGACCTTGTTTGTCTTGTGGGCTCGGTTGAGCTCATTCTTGGGCTCGGCCGAGCTTGTTTTCTTGGGTTTATAATTAAGTTTTTTCCGCACTTTAATAATCTTTAATTAATAATTTAAGTCTCGTACTTTTGCTTAAATGACACGTTTCGTGCTTACAGTAATAAATAACACACTTAAACAATATATACACTTAAAATTCACATATTTGTTATTTTTTATAACATAATTATTAGAATTTTGATATTAAAAAGATGAATATTTTTAACGACTATCAAAGCCGAGTCAAGTTTCGAGCTCGAGTTTTATTACTCAAGTTGAGCTCAAGCTTCGCAGTACTCGGCTCATTTACACCCTAATGTTTGGTTTTCAAAACGTGACTCTTATCAACCTCTTAATTTGACTCATTTTGATACGGTCGGACATTTAAGTCATTAAATGCGTTTTTTTCTCATTCAGAGATAGTCAAACCTTGAAAGCTCTTATCCAACAAGATGCAAAGGGGTGTCTTAGTACATCTTAATGTTTTTTTAACTCTTTTCTTTCTATCTCTTCTACCTTTTTTACTTTATCTTTTCTTTGGTTCTTTTTTTCCATCTTATAAATATCTTCTCATTCTTTTCCTTTCTACTGATGAGAAAAGTTCATTTGCATACCAGTTTCTCCTCATACACCAAGGGACAAATCTTCACCATCCATTTGAGTTTGATCTAATGGTGAGGATTAATCTAAGATTTAACTTTATTTAATGGATAAGATTAAACCTTAAAAAACATCCACCACCCCTTCTTACCTTTGTGTTTTTTAATTAAAACACACTTTCACCCTTATTTTTAAAAATCACATACCGCAAAAACCGTAAAACGTTAAGATTTATAAATTACACCATCGTGACGAGCATTTAATTATCTTTAAATAGAGGGGCACTTTCATATACTTTCGACAAACTTTTTTTTTTGTTTTTTTTGTTT
>BQNB010051817.1:0-15821 GCA_026074375.1 Tanacetum coccineum | reverse complement strand
ATTATGGACATTAACTAGAGATAAATAAAGCTAGACAGTTAACCTTATTCTGACCATTTCTTGATCTTTCTCTAGCTTCACTCGTAGCGAGATTAAAACCCTCAGCGTCAACCACTAACTTTCTTTCTTATGCCATTATCTGCAATAAGAACAACACATTAGGATACAATATAATTTGTTGGAATTTTTTTTGCCAAAAGAACCCTCTAGATATCCAATGGAAACCCAAAAGTATCCCACAACACAAAAAGAGATTGTTAAAAAAAATAAGAATTAGAACTTTATGAACCATAGATGGCAACAGAAGAAACACATTTTCTAAAACCACTATATCATAATTTATAAAAGATTGATCACTTGAATGAAATGATATAAAGATCAACCGAATAATTATTAAACAATTAATTACGAAAACTTCAAAAGATCAAATGTAAATAAAAGAAAGCTTGCTTGTTGATCTGTTCAAACTATACCTTAAAATATATATAATATAATGAAATATAAAATATATAGTAAGAATAGTCTAAAAGCAGAATCAATGATACCGAGAAGTAGTATAGAGCTTTCCCGGGTCGTAAATCCCCAACGAGGCTGGAATGGTAAATCGATACGATCGAAGATTTGAGTTTGAAGGAAGGAATGAGTTTGGGAAGTTGAAAAAGTCAAATTAAACAATAACGAACTAAAACGTTTAAGAAAAACCTAGAAATTACGAAATTAAACTAGAAAACGAAGGCCCGAATCCCGAACAAAAGGGGGAAAACCTGAAATCTTTAAAGATAAGCCTACGAAGAAATTTTCTCTTCTAAACTACTCTATGGACCAAATAACGAAGAATGAAAAAGACTAGACCGAAAACGGAGTTCGTTTGACCCAAAAACGAGTCAAAACAAAATCCCGCACCCGGACCGCTCTTTAAAAAGGGAAAAGTTGTAAAAATGACCCTACGAAAACTTTTCTATTTTTCCTACAAACTATATGACAAAAGAAAATTTTCTAAAAAAGCAAAATATTTTTTTGATAATTTTTGTATTTTTTATGAATTAAATAAACTTTTATCTAAACTAAATAAAAAAAAAATATTAAACGTTTACAAAAAATTCTGAAAAATTTACACAAAATACTAGAGACTATAAGCTACCCACGAAAAACAGCTTAAGCAATAAGCCCCGAAAATAAGCTAAATAAAATCTTTATTAGCTTATTTGGGGAAAACCTCCTTAAATATGTTTGCCCTTGGGTCTATAACGAAAAAGACCCAAGGGCGCAGTGGTTAAGTGTGTGTGGGATAAAGGGGATGTATTGCTTGGTCCGGTTCGATCTTGCCTCACCCGTACCAAAGTATCATCCCTTTTAGTTTTATTTTTAAAAACTCAAGAGTAGGAAAAAGTGTAACATTCTAAAACTAAAGGTGAGGCGGGGCAAAGTTTATTAAATTTACACTATAGTTAAAACGTGTAACCCTACACTATGAAAAAGTGACAAAACAAACCCTACGACATGGCTTATTTTTTTGGCTTATTAAAAAGTGATTTTTAGCAAAAACTCAAAACATGAAAGTTAAAGAACAGCTTATACTTAACAACTTTAACAAAGACACTTTTGACTTTGGTCAATAAGATAAGCTATAAAATAAGCTTAAAGTTGACAGCAAGCTAAAATGGCTTAAAGGCCAATTTTTCTAAGTCTTATGGTCGAATAAGCTAAGCTAAGGACTAAAATAAGCAAAAAGGGCTTAAACTAACTTAAATAAGCTAAAAGGGAAGGAAAAGCTAAACTAATAAGCTGTGGGGAGCTTATTATGCCAGAAAAGCTTAAATAGAGCTTAAAGAAGCTAAAAATGCTTAAAACTAAGACAAATAAGCTAGAGAAAGGAAATAAGCAAACTAAATCTATCTAACCTATCCTAAAAACTCTTGGGAGACAGTTGGGGCTTATGGGATAAGCTGAATAAGCCAAAGTCAAAAAGTAAGCAATCCTTCAGCCTAAGGGGCTCAAAAACAGCCAAGAGGCATGTTTGGGCTTAAAAATAAGCACACAAATGAGGCTTTTGAGAGCTGAAACTTTGAGGGCTTATACTAGAGCTTATATGCTCTAGAAATAAGCCAAATACTTGGCTTAATTGGCTTAAATGGCGATGAAACAATGAGCCTAAAGTTCCCCCTTGCACATGGGATCTTTATGGCAAAGCTCAAGGGCTTATTTGACAGCTTATTTTAGCTGTCAAATAAGCTCCAAAAGCACAAATAAGCTTAAACAGATTGAGTGCTATAGCCAAGGAGCTTGTGCACCAATTTTCAGCTTTTAAAACTCAATTTTACTTGCTTATTTTTGACTATGAAAAAGCTCTTTTGACTTTTTTACAAACTGTGACAGGAATATTTGAGTGAACTTGACTCACAAAGTCAAAAGGACAAATGGCTTGTGACAGCCCTCTTTTAACACACAAATCACACCTTTTTTGATGTGCAAACTCAAACCACAAGTGCTTAATCAAATAAGCACTTGTGGGTTGCTTAAAAACTTCACAGTTTTGAACATAGTTTAAAAAACCTTGGAAAACTATTTTAAAACTAAAAACTTTCTAAAAACAGCTTAAAATTTCTTAAAAACTTAGGCTAAAGTTGACCAAAGTACCCCAACCCATGCCAAAACCCTTTTTGACCCGTTTTGGTCTTGTGCCAAACACCCCTTTATTTCAAAACTGTCAAACCAAAGTGGGATTAAAATCCATTTTTAAGCTAAAACTTAAAAAACCTTTTATCTACTTCTACTTATTTTAACCTATTTAAGCTATTTTAAAACTAAAAATCCTAGCTTATTAAGAAAAATAAGCTAGTTTCTCTACTAGCTTATACTAACACTTATGACAGTTTTTGAGAGATAAGCTAATTTAACACAAAAATATGCAATAAAAAGTCATAATAGCCAAATAACAACTTAAACTAATGTGTTTACAAAGATTGAGAGCAAATAAGCTAAAGGTTTAAGCTAAAAATTAAGCTAAGTAAGAATTTAGAAATTAGACCTTGGATTTTTGAAGTTTCAGAACCAAGGCCACTCTTTCTGAGTGAGTGGCCTAAGAAACCTGTCCTAATGGCCCTTGCCTCTATTCCCTGAGCAATAAGCTTATATGAGCTTATTTCTCCAAATGCTTCCAAAAACAAAATCCAATGAACATTTATGAACTAAATCACATGATACAGGTAATTTGAGGAGATTTAAATAGGTATTAAACTGAATTTGAGCTTATTAACAAGAATAAGCTCAAATTAGCTTATTGAGAGCTTATAAAGTAAAAACGGCTTAATTTTTTATCAAAACTGAAAATTATAATTGCAATAAAGAAGTTAACTAGAAAACACTTTAAACTACAATAAACACTTAATTAAAAACAGAATTAAAACTTAAAAATAAGCTACAAATATTTGCCACAATGGCTTACAAGGCTATTTATAGCCGAAAACTAAAGCTAGGTTTTCTTTCTCTATCTTCTTGCTGTGCTTGTTTGTAGACACACAAACACAGGTGTGTTTGTTGTGTGAGTGTTTAAAAGCTCTAATCCTTGACCCTTCAATCTTTAAGAATCATCTCGCCATGCGAATTTTGGGTCTTGTGGGATGTGGGATTGCCAAGTGGCAACTTTATATGGCTGGGAAAGGTAGTGGAGAAGGAGGGGGAGTTTGATTAACCTGAGGGGATGACGGTCTTTGGGGTAAAAACGTGGTTTAACAACCCGTGAGGTTTGTGTTTTGGGGGGAAAAAAGGGCGGAAAAGAAGTTGGGTATAAACAGAGTGGGGTTTTGTGTTTTGGCAAAAGTGGCCCCTCATGGTTTATTGTTTCATCACACAATTGGTCCTTGTGGTTAAGTAACTTTTGGGTGAACTATGGCAAAACAAGTCCCCAAGAGTTATATAACTCTTTGCATACATGGTCCTTGTGTTGTACAAGTTAGGGGGATTGGCAGTTTTTGCCCCCGTACTTTGTTTACTTTAGGATATTGCAAATACAGCCCTTCTCTTTCTTTTCCTCTTTCCTTCTTTTTATATACGTATTAGGGTTTGGCAATTTCAGCCCCTAAACTTATATTTCCTGAACTTTGTGCCCCGGGGTTTCTGACTTGGGTTGACTTTGACTTTGACCATTTTGACTTTTCTTTGACTTTTGCCTTGATTGATTTTCCGGCTTGATTTGGCTATTGTCTTTCACAGTCTTTTCCATCCGAGTCCAGTTTTGCGTTTTGGCTTTGTTTTTTCGTCTTTATCTTGGTTATACTGTTCCTGCACAATACAATTAGCAAAACAGAGCGTATATTTTGGCATTTAAGTTCCGTTTTTGGTTATTTATTAGCTCGTTTTTTTAAAAAGGGTAAAAGGTATGTGTATTTAAGCACATACCAAAATCCCCCATACTAAGGTATTGCCGTGTCCTCACGCAATGCTATGAAGTAAGCATTTACGAAAACTAAGAATCTTAATCTCCCTCGACTAATAACTTTGAAAAGTAGCAAAGTGTTCGTCAAAGGAAACTAAAGAATCAAAAGCTTCGACAAGTCCCGTTTTCACCATTTTTTTATTTGTACACTAACTATCCCTAATATTTTTGGATTTTTCTTTTCTTGACTTCCTGTTTGACTTCCTTTATTACATTAACATTGGGATCATAGAATGAGAAACGTCCATAGAGTAATCTACGGATGTCCTGACGGATAAATTCATCGTCCCCGATTTTTCACTAGAGTCCAAGACCAGGTCAATTAAACAAGATCATTTGTCAATATAAGTCCTAAAGCTAAGCACTCATACTTATGACTTGTGTAACTTACTACTCCAACATGATATGGTTTAAATGTGTGTACTCATTTCAACTCAACCATAGATCAACTTATTTCCATAGTCGTGATTCAAGATGAATCATGACTCAAAGCAACAATCTTATCAGGACTTTATAACTTGATTTTAAAGAACGAGATTTTAACTGTAGAACTTTTTTTGCAAACCATCTTCATCATTAGAATCATAAGTTCCTTAAAGCTAGGAATGCGTTATTAGTTTTGAACACCTACCAGGCCTCGCTCCCTAGTAGAATACACACCAACTGACCGATGTTCTTAGTTTGAAAACCCACCCCGTTGCTAGCGTAGTGGGGAATCACATCAACACCTTCTTCCTAATATGGCTAAGGATTTGTGTCCTAGTTTGAACCCTCACCTAGACCTCGCTTCCTGGTGAGATATCACAACACACCCAATCCTTAGAAGTAAAGATGTCTTAGTTTGAACCCCCACCTCGTGGTAGCGGAGTGGTATATCACGACAGAACATCTTTAACTTGTTCCATATAATCAAATGTATGCTTCTTGGCAAAATTTCAATATTCATGCATTTTTGCATTCGTACTTCATTCATGCTTCTTTGGCATTTTAACTTTCGAATTATTAAGAACAGAAAAATCTCGCTTTAAAGAATCAAGTTACAAATTTGAAGCTTTTTCTAAAAACATTGATTGACTTAGTTGAACTGAATTGAGTACGTATGATTAGGTGGATTAGAAGCTAATGGGAGAAAAAGCCACAAGTTACTCATAAAGTTTTAAGTTCTCAGCACATAAACTTATATTTAACTCTATCATTTCTTGTTCTTCACATTATTAAAATTCGAAGCAATCGAATTCGTGAAAGCTTAGCCTACCAGAAGTAAGTTGAGGAACTAGCTAGGGCTCAACACGCCCGATCGAGTCAAAAATTATTCTCATTCTACCCATTAGGAAAGTCAAAACTGTGACAAAACACTTATTTTATTTTTGAAAATTTTTAAATTTTTTTTCATTTTTTTGGTATTTTTGGGCAAAAATTTGGTTGTAAAACAGATTGCGTGAAACAACGACTGCAGGCCAAAAACAAATCGAAGATTCCCCCCCCCCCCATACTATAACTAAACATCGTCCTCGATGTATCAAGGGGTTTCTATGTAAATCTAAGGCCGTTTATGAAGTGTGCCAAAAGATAAAACGTTAGTCGATAAGATTTGGATACTGGATTCCCAAAATGAAGCTGAGGATGTGAAACTCATGTAAAATACTGCAAGCACGAGAGTCTTCACAATCCGGGAAATCCTGGACATACAATACAAAGCACACAAAACATGGACAAAACAAACGTGTAATGGAAAATGAAAAGCCTACACCACAAAAACAACTTAAATATTACAATACTAACGGATAAGCATGGTGTGCCTCCCATGAAGCGCTTGTTTAGTCCCGACGCTTGAACCCGTCCCCCGAATTATTGGTCCTGCATGGAACGTTTGAGAATCCG
Source organism: Tanacetum coccineum (assembly GCA_026074375.1). Taxonomy (NCBI): domain Eukaryota; kingdom Viridiplantae; phylum Streptophyta; class Magnoliopsida; order Asterales; family Asteraceae; genus Tanacetum; species Tanacetum coccineum. Next base: position 9,505 of record BQNB010051817.1, on the reverse strand, counting down.
GGACAAGCTCGTTGGTATTATCCCCCCTCCAAAGTAGTGTTTTACACGATGACCATTCACTTTAAAGTTGGGCCCGGAGTTCTGAGATAACTCGACAGTGCCATAAGGAAAAACTTGGACAATGGTGAATGGTCCACTCCAACGGGATTTCAATTTACCCGAGAAAATCTTTAGTCTAGAGTTGAAGAGGAGGACACGATCACCAACGTTAAAACGCGGTTTTTGATCTAGCATCGTGTAATCCTCTTGTTTTCTCTTTATAGATCAAAGAGTTCTCCGTAGCCCTGATCACGATTGAACTTCCAGTGATCACCCGCTGTTTGAATATCAAAATTGGTATGCTTGAGAGCCCAGTAGGCTTTGTGCTCTAGCTCGATCGGTAGATGACATGTCTTCCCGTACACAAGCTTATATGGATACACACCCGATGGGTGTTTTGTAAGCTGTGCGGAAGGCCCATAAAGCATCATCTAGTCTTGTACCACCAGAGGCACGATTTTCTCCCACGTTTCTCTCAAGAATCGCTTTAAACCACGATTTGACACCTCAACTTTGCCCACTTGTTTTGTGGGTGATATGCGTGGAGAGACGGGTGAGATGACATCCGTACTTATGCATGACCTTAGTAAATTGGTCACTGCAAAAAGTGAGGATTTCCCGCGATCACTTATGATAGCTTCGGGGTGCACCAAATCGAGAGAAGGAGTTTTTCACAAAAATTTGCAAACAACTACGGGGCATCATTGGTGTGAGCGCTTTTTTGCTTCAACCAATTTTGACAGTGTCCAACATCCACGAGTATGTACTTGTTGCCCTCTTGGAAGACGGAACGGCCCCATAAAATCAATGCCCCAGATGTCAAAGATTTCGCAAACTTGGATGGAGTTTTATGGCATCTCATCACGTTGCGTAATTTTTTCCTTGACGTTGGCAAATTCACAACGGGTGGACAAAGTCATGGCATCCTTGTAGATGGTGGTGCCAATAGAATACCTGAATCGAAGATTTTTCTTGCTGTGTAATTTGGCACCATAGTGTCCCCCCAGTAGGCTCCACTGTGGCAAAGCTTTGAGAATGTCTAAAGCTACTTGCCCCAGAAACACAACGACGAATCACCTGATCATCACATATCTAAAACAGAAAGGGATATCCCAGAAATAATGCTTGACATCCTTGAAGAATTATTTTTTTGTTGGATTCATTCCCTTGATAACAAATTTCCCCCGCATGTAATTTGCAAAATCGGCAAACCAAGGGGAACTACATCTTTAAGTAGCAATAGATCCAGGGTTTCGGAGGAAATGCTTCATTTATTTCCGTGTTCCTACGAACTTATCTTGGTGAGGAATTTTCCAGTCATGAAAGATGATCTGCAGCAAGATTTTCAGCTCCTTTTTGTCTCAACATAATTCAAATTCTTGGAGCAAAAGATCCACCGCATGAGTCATGCCTTAGCATCCTTCTTGGCAAAGAGATATCTTGATGGCAAGTTGATCATTATACACTATAGCTTTTTGGTACATGACAATATATGAACGAAATTTCTCAAAGGCATACACTACAGCAAGTATTCTTTTTCTGTAGTAGTGTAGTGAGTATGAGCCTCGTTCATAGTCTTGCTAGCATAGTGTATAGGTAAGAAATGCTTTGTTTTTCTTTGCCCGAGACTGCCCAACCATATGCGAATCGCTAGCATCCGCACATCAGTTCCAAAGGCAAGTCCCCGTCGGGATCAATTAAGATCGGACCAATCAGTCATCTTTCATTTTGAGTGTAGTATTAAAAGGAAAATCGATACACTCTTCAGAAAAGACAAATGGAGTCTCTTTTTCAAGCAAATGAGTCCATAGGACGGGCAATTTTGGAAAAAGTCCTGATGAATTCGCCGTTAAAAACCGCCGTGTGCCCAAGAAACTACGGACACCATTGACAGAAGTCGGATGAGGGATGTTTAGCTATAACTTTGAGACTTTAGCTCTATCAACTCTCAAGTCCAGCTTATAAAATTTTAATCCGAGAACAATGCCTTCCTTTACCATGAAATGGCTCTTTTCCCAGTTTAAAGACAAATTGGTGTCTTCACACCGCTTCAACATCTTTTCCAAATGGGTTAGGCACGTAGAAAAAGAGTCTCCAAAGACCGAAAAGTCATCCATAAATACTTCCATCGTTTTTTCAATCATATCGTGGAAGATTGCCATCATACATCTTTGGAACGTGCCCGGAGCATTGCATAGCCCAAAAGGCATGCGAACGCTAAGCAAAAGTTCAGGTATGGTCATGTAAATGTTGTCTTTTCCTTGATCTTTTGGGTCAATGGATACTGAAAGTAACGCCAGAAGCCATCGAGGAACAGTAGTATTCGTTTCCTGCTAGTCTTTCGAGCATTTGGTCCATGAATGGTAATGGGAAGTGATCTTTCCGGGTGGCTTCATTAAGTTTTCTGTAATCAATACATACTCGCCATCCCGTGACCAATCGAGTAGGAATCAGCTCATTTTCCTCATTTGTGATGACGGTCATACCTCCTTTTTTAGGTACACAATGCAGCCGGGCTCACCCAAAGGCTGTCATGAGATGGGGTAAATCAATCCAAGCGCAAGGAGTTTTTCAACCACCTTTTTTGATCACATCGTGGATTTTATGGGTATACTCCTTCTCTGATTTGCACAGATGGTTCAATAGTCCTCTCCATTAGAATTTTGTGAGTACAAATTCGGCTAACAACCCTTTATGTCTGAGATTTTCCAAGCATGTCGCTTGTGGGACTTAAGAACCTTCAAAAGAGCTGCCTTTTCCTCATCTTTTAAGTCTTTAAGCAATTAGACAGCAACTTGTCCGTCCACCATTCTAAAAAGCGAATTCAAGATGGGGTGGCAGTTCCTTGAGTTCAACCTCGGGAGGTTCATTAACGGAAGATTCAACGGTTTTAGCTTCACAGAGTTTGAGTTCTTTCCTACCTCCAGGCATATATTGTTCATGATTTGGGAGGGGGGGTGGTGGTTCACTGTTCAAAATTGCTTCTAGAATCAGGATGTCCCCCTCAGGATCCTGATAAGTTGGATCAACTTCAGATGAAGTTTGGAACATCTTCTCTTCTAGAGGCAAGAAACGAATCTGCTTCTTTGTTCCATTAATTAGAAAGTCTCTGTCCCCGAAAGGAGTTAAATTTGGAGAAGCAGTAGAAACAATAGGCTCAAAATAATGGAGTTGGATTTCCACACGCGATCACTTTGAAAATCTCTAGTACCTCCTTGAGAATACTCATCACAAGCCATTTCGATGACGTCGATTTTGTTTGCCGTCATATGGTCGTAATCAGCTGTGTATTTTGAAGTCTGGTCCAGGTTGAATGTGATGGCCTCCTTGCCAACACGAAGGGTAATCTCTCCTCCATAAACATCTATCAAAGCATGACTTGTTTTTAAGAAACATCGCCCAGAATCAAAGGAGACTCAGGGGGTCTGGTTCAAACAAACAACTACGAAGTCAGGCTGGTAATTGGAACTTTCCCACCAAATATACGAGACCGTCTTTAGCAATACGAATGGTTCAGTGATTGAAGATCTGCTAGTTCTATACGTCATGCAAGTTGGGGTTTAGTCTCAGGAAGAGCGAGACTTTCCATACATAATAAGGCATGAGATTAATGCTCGCACAAGATCACGGCCTATGCGTTGCTGTAGAAATCCCGTAAATTCACATGGAATCAGAAATCGCCAGGGTCCCGAAGTTCTTTGGTAATTGTTGACAGGAAGACCGCTTGAACAGTTCTCATTCAAAGGAGTCCCTTGCCAATCTCGCTCATTTTTCCATTGTTTCCAATCTAGGTTTTTAAATCCGAAGCAAATTTAGGCATGAGCATCATAGGCATCGGTAAAGCTAATCTCGAAACTTAGAATCTCTAAAGATTTCAGTAAAATTTCTCGATTTGGTCGTTAGCCTTTTCCTTGGGCGTTTTTCACATTTTCTTCGTGATGGAGATGGAATTGATGCTTTAGAACTGTGAGTTAACAACGAGAGCAAACATGGGCTCAGGATTTGGATAACAGTCTGAATTTGAACAACAGTGAGGTTAGAACGTCTTCGGTGCTTTCCGTTATTTAGCAGGAAGGCATCGTGTCTTTGTCACCTCATGTCATGATTACTGCTTTCGTCTTGATGGTAACACCAACTTCGGGATGATACCTTTTAAATCTTCCTTTGGGTTGGTAATAGTGTTACCAGGAAGAGTTTTCCTGAACCGGAAGTAGAAGTCTGTATTAGCAGTAACAAATTTGAAAGCAATATCAGTTAAATTTTGCCATTTGGGATTGCAGTGTTGACCTTGGTTTTGCATTTTCTCAACACTTGCATCATTGGGGCTGTGCCTATCTTTACAAATCTTTTTTGACACATCCGAGTGTCCTGAGGAGCAAGGTCCTTGATGACTACTGTTGATTAACTATCTGGTTGATGAACCGAGGTCGATAAATCTACCTAGGTTGAAATTGTTTCCTCTCTTTTGATTGAAATATTTCCTCGATTGAAATTGTTTTGACTATTTAGCATGAGGATTCCTAACTGAGGAAAACCTAAGATGTCGAATTTGATTTGAGACCATCGGAGTCGATAACCAGAAATTAGCTTGGTTGGAAATTGGCCAGTCGAGCGGCCTGGTACACATACCTTGGATATTGTCATGGTACATGTTGCTGTATAGTAGGCTGGAACAGTTTTGAAAAGAATGACCTCCCCCACAGTTACACAACTTTGTTCAATACCGCTTATTACGGGGGCGGAAGCTGGGGTTTGTTCTTTCTATCGAGATTAATGCCCGAACCATTTCTTTGAGTTCTAGCAACATCAGATGAACTGCTTGGTTGAAGAGCTTGTACTCCATTTTTAGCTACAACAGCTTTTGTTTTCTTGACTGACGTACCTTAGACTTGCTCTCGATATTTTAAACATTCTCGGGCCATTTTGTCTAAGAAGTTACCTACCAGGCATCTGAGTTCGAATGAATCTTTATCAGTTGAGTTTAGGGCATTGTAGAATGTATGAGTTGATGCATTCTGAAAACCCATGATGATGGCATCCCCTTAAAAGATCATTGAAACTATCCCATAAGCCCTCATAAAACGTCTCATCAAATTTGCTTGAAATCTCGTGATTTCATTTCTAGATTTGTTCGTTTGTAAGAGTGCCCGGGAAGAATTTGTTAATAAATTTCGAAACAAGATCGTCCCATGTTTCAATCGACCGAGGGGGTTCTTTTTCTAGCCAAATCCGGGCTGCCCCTTCGAGAGAAAACGGGAAAAGCATAAGCTTTACCGACGTATTTGGTACGTTCGGAATCTTCATCGTAGAAGTGATCTTGTTGAAATAACGGATGTGAGCATCGTGGGTAATTTATCCTTTTAGTGTTTCTTGTCCCGTGAAGTTATGATAATAAATGCATAAAAATGGTAAAACGGGGCATTTTCAAAACTAGTGATTTCTTAATTCCCTTAGATGAACACTTAGCTACTTTTCGAGGTAATTAGTCTAAGGGGGTTTAAATTGTTGGTTTTTTAAGTTTGTGTTTATGACATTGCGTGAGGACACGACAATAGCTTAGTATGGGGGATTTTGGTATGTGCTTAAATACACATACCTTTTACCTAATAAAACAAGCTAAAAAGACCAATAATGACCAATAAATACAGAAAAATGCATTGTATTCGTTTGTATTGTAAATTGTGTCTTGCAGGTAATGGATATTCAACAAAAGGACAAAAATAAAGACAAAACGGATAAAGCCGAGCACGAGAATGAAAAGAGCATGAAAAACTAAAGCCGAAGGCGTACCATTCTTCTACGGACCAACCCGGGCCTATTTAATGGGCCGGGTCAGCCCACAATCAAAATACAATAAACCAAAAAGCCCAACATTCTATTATGATAACACTCGGTCCAAAGTTATATGAAAAAGCCTAAAAATTAATCCAAAAGCCCAAACCCTTTTTATCCCGTGTGAAACCCCCAAATATCTTGGTCAAGTCAAACAAACCAAGTCAAAATTACTGTTTATCTTTACCCTTTTCCCTCCATATTCACTTTTAACACACCAGGGTAATTCAAGCTAAGTACACGTTCGTATTGCTTCTAGAAGGATTTGCTGACACCACTGATACATTTGGGAGCCACACTGGAAATCCCCAACAATATCATTGGATGATGGGGGACGTGTACTAGATCCAATGATCAAGATTATGTGATTTGGAGGCAGTTATTGATGGATGACCAAGATTAGAGGATTGAGGAGCATTGATCGTGCCGGATTCACACCGTAAATATATATAATATATAACAAAATATAAAATATATAAAGAAGTGTAAAAACCAACAATCAATGATACCGAGAAGTAGTATAGAGCTTTCCCGGGTCGTAAATCCCCAACGAGGCTGGAATGGTAAATCGATACGATCGAAGATTTGAGTTTGAAGGAAGGAATTGGTTTGGGAAGTTGAAAAAGTCAAATTAGATAATAACGGACTAAAACGTTTAAGAAAAACCTAGAAATTACGAAATTAAACTAGAAAACGAAGGCCCGAATCCCGAACAAAAGGGGGAAAACCTAAAATCTTTAAAAATAACCCTACGGAAAATTTTTCACTTCTAAACTACTCTACGGGTCAAATAACGAAGAATGAAAAAGACTAGACCGAAAACGGAGTTCGTTTGACCCAAAAACGAGTCAAAACAAAAACCCGTACCCGTTCTTTAAAAGAGGGAAAGTTATAAAAATGACCCTACGAAAAATACCAAACACCACACAGCTTAACAAATAAGCCCGAAAATAAGCTTGGACAGCTTATTAGCTTATTTGGGCAAAATGTGTATAAATATGTTTGCCCTTGAGTCTATAACGAAAAAGACCCAAGGGCGCAGTGGTTAAGTGTGTGTGGGATAAAGGGGATGTATTGCTTGGTCCCGGGTTCGAGTCTTGCTCACCCGGACCAAGTATCTTCCCCTTTTTTTTTTTTAAAACTCTAGGGTAGAAATTGTAATAAACTAAACTAAAGGGTAGGCGGGCAAACTATTACCAATTTACACTTGTGTGAAAACGGGTAACCCTACACTATGAAAAAGTGACAAAACAAACCCTACGACATGGCTTATTTTTTAGCTTATTAAAAAATGATTTTTAGCAAAAACTCAAAACATGAAAGTTAAAGAACAGCTTATAATTAACAACTTTAACAAAGACACTTTTGACTTTGGTCAAAAGAATAAGCTATAAAATAAGCCTAAAGTTGACAGCAAGCTTAAATGACTTAAAAGCTAAAAAAGCTAAGTCTTTTTGGGCTTGGGGTCGAATTAAGCTAAGATAAGGAACTAGATAAGCTAAAAGGGTAAACTTAACTTAAATAAGCTACAAAAAGTGAAAAGCTTAAACTAAATAAGCTGGGACAAAAGCTTAATGACAGAAATGCTTAAAACAAGCTTAAAAGGGCAAAATTGCTTAAGACTTGAACACATAAGCTAAAGAAAAAGGGAAATAAGCACACTAACTATCTAATCTTAACCTAAAAGCTACTAGGACACAATTTGAGCTTATGGGATAAGCTCAATAAGCTAGAATCAAAAGATAAGCAATCCTACAGCCTAAGGGATTCAAAAACAGCCAAGAGGCATGTTTGGGCTTAAAAATAAGCACACAAATAAGCTTATCAAGGGCTGAGACTTTGAGGGCTTATTTGAGAGCTTGTGGACTCTCAAAATAAGCCAAAGACTTGGGCTTTAGAACTCAACAAGACAGAGAACAAAGGGCTTAAATTCTCCCCTTTGCACCAGGGGAGATTTAAGCTTAGCTTTAGTAGCTTATTTGACAGCTTGCTAAAAGCTGTCAAATAAGCTCTAAACAATAAAATAAGCTTAAACAGATGGAGTATGATAGCAAAGGGGTTTGTGCACCAATTTTCAGCTTTTAAAACTCAATTTTACTTGCTTAATTTTGATTATGAAAAAGGGCTTTTGGATTTTTAAAAACTGTGACAAAGGGTAATTGGTGAGTTTTGACTTATAAAGTCAAGGGAACAAAGGCTTTTTAACAGCCTTGTTAGACACACTAAACACACCTTGTTTAATGCTTAAACCCAAACCACAAGTGCTTAATCAAATAAGCACTTGTGGGTTACTAAAAATACTTCACAGTTTTGAAAAAGGTTTTAGAAAACCTTGGAAAACAATTTTCCAACTAAAAATGTTTTAATAAAAACAGCTAACATGAGTTTTATTAAGTAGACTAACCGATTTTAAAGACCATAACCCTTACCACAACCTGTTTTGACCGCGTTTTACCTGTGGCCAAACACCCCTTTATTCTCAACACTGTCAAACAAAAGGAGTTTAAAACCATTTTTTTAAGCTAAAACTTAAAAAACCTTTTATCTACTTCTACTTATTTTAACCTATTTAAGCTATTTTAAAACTAAAAATACTAGCTTATTAAGGAAATTAAGCTAGTTTCTCTACTAGCTTATATTGATACTTATGACAGTTTTGAGAGATGAGCAAATGTAGAACAAAATTATGCAAGGAAAACTTAAAACAGCTAATTAACAAGACTAAACTAATGTATTTGCAAAGATTAAAGCTAAATAAGCTAATGACTTAAGCTAGAAATTAAGCTAGAATGAAATTTAGAAAATGAAACCTTGGATTTTTGTTGTCTCAGAACCAAGGCCACTCTTTCTGAGTGAGTGGCCTAAAAACCCTGTCCTAATGGCCCTTGCCTCTATTCCCTGAGCTTAAAAGCTCAATAAGCTTATGTTAGCTTATTTCTCCAAAAGCTTCCAAATTCACAATCAAATGAGCATTTATGAAATAAATTCAACTTAAAACAGTACTTAAGAACATTTAACAAGTATTAAACTGAGTTTGAGCTTATTAACAAGAATAAGCTCAAATTAGCTTATTGAGAGCTTATGAAGTAAAAATGGCTTAATTTTTCATTAAAACTGAAAATTACAATTGCATAAAAGACATTAACTTAAAAATACTTTGAACTACAATAAAAACTTAATTAAAAACTGAATTAAAACTGAATAAGCTGGAAAATTAATGGAATATTTGCCACAATGGCTTACAAGGCTATTTATAGCCGAAAACTAAAACTAGGTCTTCTTTCTTCTTTCTCTTTGTTGTGCTTGTTTGTAGACACACAAACACAGGTGTGTTTGTTGTGTGAGAGGTTTAAAGCCCTTAATCTTGGCCCTTCAATCTTTAAAATCAATCTCGGCCATCGAATTTGGTCTTGGGGGGTGTGGGATTGCCAAGTTGGCACATATGTAGCTGGGAAAGGTAGTGGAGGAGGGGGGAGTTGATTATCCATGGAGGGGATGAAGGTCTTTGGGGTAAAAACGGGTTTAACAACCCGTGAGTTGTGTTTTGGGGGGAAAAAAGGGCGGGAAAAGAAGTTGGGGCTGTTAACAGAGTGTGAGTTTTACCATTTGGCTAAAATGGTCCCTCAAAGTTAAT